>JAPYYW010001840.1:0-37293 GCA_030522545.1 Cremastinae sp. A BG-2022a | reverse complement strand
CAAATTTTTCTTAAATAAACGATTTTTGCTATCGAACTATACCTTATCATGCGATGTGTAATGATGCTAGACTCAAACTTAAAATATCTCAGAAACTATAAATAGTGGAATTACTTAAATCTTCATTCATACAATTTCTTCCCTTTTTCTATACAAAACATACAAATTTTTCAAATTTTTCTTAAATAAATGGTTTTTGCTATCGAACTATACCTTATCATGCGTTTAGATGTGTAACGATGCTAAACTCAAACTTAAAATATCTCAATTCATACGATTTCTTTCCTTTTTCTATACAAAACATACAAATTTTTCTTAAATAAACGATTTTTGCTATCGAACTATACCTTATCATGCGATGTGTAACGATGCTAGACTCAAACTTAAAATATCTCAGAAACTATAAATAGTGGAATTACTTAAATCTTCATTCATACGATTTCTTTCCTTTTTCTATACAAAACATACAAATTTTTCAAATTTTTCTTAAATAAACGATTTTTGCTATCGAACTACCTTAAATGACTCTCGACGGTATTTCGTTGAGCAACGCTATTATGTACGAAACACAAGCATAGCGTACAGTATACGCATCAGGCAAAAAATAATAAGGAGCGCGCGCGCGCTTTTTCCATAGCGGAACAATTTATCCGCATTGTCCGAGCGTATTGTGCGCGGTAGCAGCGAAAAAGCGAAGCAAAAGCTTACGCATACCTCGGGACGACGGCTAATTGTGTTCCCGGCCGTCTGGGCTCCCGTAAATTGTGCCAAGTGCAATGTACACCTCGTGTATTTGCCGTTCCACGCGCGCACGCTTTTATTTGTACATGGAAAACGTAATAAATATAAATATCCGTGAAACTGGGCTCGCGCACGTTCGACGGACAAAAGAATCGCGGAACGGTATATTTTCTCCGTAAGACGATCGGATATGAGAAAAAGGAAGGATGTGAGAATATGAGAGAGAGAGACAAAAGTTTTTATAAATTGACGTCTATTACGAGATAATTGCCCAATAAATCTGTTCATCTTTTTTTCGTGCTATTCTCAACAAAATTATCACTTGGCAAGGTTTTATGTTGAATTTGCTATATATATTTTATTCAGTAATCCCAATTCTGGAATGTAACAACCGACTCCTCATTATTGTATAGTAAATTTTGAGAATTAAAAAAATATATATTTCCTTTAGATTTATTTTTACTTGTACATTTCTTTTAATTTTACATGTGTGCGAATAAAATTTTATGATTAATAAGTGTGATATGTACATATTGTATATAGCTATAACCAATAATTTTTATAACTATAGTTATTATATTTGTGGCTATTTATAGTCGTACAAAATAATTTTTATAGCTATATAATAATTATGCAACTATTATATAGATACTATAACTATAATGTAGCTGCAAAAAATACTTTTTATAACTATATATTTTATAAAAATTATTTGATAATGTTGTAAAGATATGTATAATCGGTGAAAAAAAATTTTCAAAAATTTTCTTATTATTCAATATTTATCAGACGTTAGAAAAAATGTTTATTTATTTTTCTATATTTTTTATCTTTATAGATTAAAAAATATTGATATTATAGTGTCAGCTATTTATATTAATACAAATAATAAAATATATCAAAAATTTATGTTGAGTCAAAATAAAAAAAATTATTCAAAGTTATCATGGACTTTTTAAACTCATTTAATCTTAGCATTTTCTTTTTTATAGAAAATTCATTCATTTATCCTGAATATAAACAATAATGAAAAATCACTTTCAAATTTATACCATACGTTTGATTCGTGATTCTCGTTTTAAAAAACTTCAAATTCGAAAAAATCTCAATAAGTTATTTCATTTTCAGCCGATTCAAAAGCTAATGTTTAAATTACATATGTATAAAAATTATCCTTAAACTTTGAATTTGAATCTCAAACGACAAAAAAGAATTTAAAAATTTATAGCAAAAATATGAATTCAATATATATTTAGCCAATTCATTCATATAAAGTTACTTAAAATGTGCTTTATACAGAACCTCGTTCTATTTCTCTTGATTATTTTTGTCAATATATTTCGCTTTTAAAATAGCGTGTATATACATCGATCTAATTTGGACTCAATCTTTCTCGAGACTTACGATACAGATCAATCAATCCAAGATCAAATCATATTAGAGCGAATTAAAAGTAGAAAAAAAATTTTCTTCTTCCATACATTTTTTTGGTACTTCCTTAATATTATTATGTATTATCATTATTATTATTATTATAGGCCAATATAATGTAAAGTCGATCGAATCTCTCGAGATTGTCGAGTAGTTCGGATTCTGAGATGAAATAAAATTTATTAGCGAGAGGAGGATATGTGTACGGTGGTCGGAGCATGCAGAGAGCGTACTTATATTCTCGTTCGTCTGTTAAAGGGGCACGATGGTGATCGAGAAATTGAAGAGTCATGACGAGTGATCGTACGGATAAACTACTGTCGGAGTACTTTATTTTCCATCGGTATACGTATTATTTGCGTGTGTATATACGTATATATATTCTCGAATAAATCGAAGCTCGTCGAATGGTCAAGTGGTGTACGAGAGGCTCGAAATGGAGAAGCAATTGCCTCGACAACGAGTGATCGCCTCTTCAGAAAACTGCATAGTATTCTTCGTCTGTCATTTTCCCTCTTTTTCCCCCCATACCTTTTGACTATATTCTCTCTTTTGCTTTTATCTTGCCTTTCATTCTTACTCCGATTCACTATCTTTCTATTATAGTTTTTATAATCATTAAACATATATAAGATTATTTTCTATAATTTACATGCTAATAGTATAACGATTAAAAATAAGATTATTTTTAATAATTATAAGAGAATTATTGAAAAAAGAAAGATATATCCGAAAGAAAGATAAAAATCCAGTTTTTTGGGTTGTTTAATATGAATTCTGTGATATTGCGCTGCAAATATAAAATTACCATTTTTGTTGTCTACAGGAAATTTCCGATCACATAGACTCTTAAAATCGAAAAAAAAATTTCTAAAAATGTTGTGAATTTCTGTGAGGGTCACACTGGGTCTACGAGACACCCATGAAAACTTCAATTTGCAATATCTTTCCTTTCCCTTGACGAAATCAACTTTATCATGGTTGATTTAAAGATTTTTGCAAACCTAAGCGAATGGCATAGGAATCAAGTCCATACACCAATTATATAAAAAGTTATGACTCCTTGAAAATTTTTGAAAAAATGTAAAGGGGTGTACCTTGAAAAATTCGCAAACATTTTTGAATTTTTTTTCTCGATTTTAAAAGCCTATTCTATCTATAATTTCCTGCAAATAACGAAAATGCAATTCGAGTATATTTTCTATGTATTTGGATATCATTCTAGATTAATTTTTTATTTATTTTTTTACGTGATTCTTTCCGATATTTTAATAGTTATTCTGCTATTCGGGGCGGAGACGAATCCAACAAATCAAAAATTATTAAAAATCGGTCCAGCCATTCTTGAGTTATAAATGGTGTAACTAACCCGACTTTTTTTGATCTATATAAATATATACAATGTATATAATGTATACAATATAAGATATAATATTTTATATTATATATATTGTATAATATAAAATTATGTATTATAATATACATATTTAATCTTATGTAAAATTATAGTATATGTACATAATAATTATATACATATACATAATATAAAATAGAATGAAATAAAATGTAATAAAATAAAAAAAAAAAAAATAAGTAGATCCGGTATACTCTCTCGGTTATAGGATTGAATGTCCATATATAGAGAAACATTCACGCACACGTTGGTAAACGTGAGTGAGCAACTCCCGCCGCCTTCACCCCGGCATGCAAACGAAGCTCTTGGCTTCGTTCGCCTTGTGGAGGTCGTCTAGTTGCAAAACTCGTTCCGGGGCTATCCGCTACGAGCGATCGCCATTTTAACAAGCGCTTACAGACTCGCGCACACGTATATACGAGCTTAAAATGTGTGCACCAGTGTCCGAATAAGCTTCGAGAATACATACTCGAGAAATCTTCAAAAACTTCCTGCCTCGCCGAGCGGATTTTTCCGAAATTCATTTCGACTTTTCTTAAACGAGAAAAGTTTGGAAAATCCCGAATATATATTCGTTTTTTACTCAACGCTATACATTTCGTAAAATTATTTCGATTTAAACTTTTTTTTCTCCCGCGTACAATTCTTGGGTGTACATTGAATTCCAGCTATCTCCAAATTTTATTACTTTGAGAAGAAAATTTTGTTGGAATTACCAAATTTTATTTGGTTATATTCGTAATAAAAATGGAATTAGAATAAATAAACACCAATTTAATTTGACTAAAAAATTGTAATTTAAACTCTATTTTTTTTCTATGTAACTGCATTTTATTTATTTATTTTAGTATTTTAGTTATTTAGCTATTTTAATAATTATTTTAGTTTTTGGTACTTTTGTATGTACCTCATTTAATAAATAACTAAATAACTAAATAAGTAAAATACTAAAAAAAATGAAAATTTAGTTGCTTCAATAAAAATAGAATTAAGATAAACGTCAACTAATCTGACAAAATAAAATATTAAAATTACACTAAATTAAATGTGAATAAATTCCAACAAAATTATTTTCAGAAAATCATTTTTGGCGACTACACTGAGAAAAAATGTTGATTGAATCTACTAAAATTTTGTTGATTCAATAAATACTGGGTGAATCAATTGAAATTTTGTTAATTCAACAAAATTTTAGTATATTCAATCAACATTTTTTCTCAGTGTATATCTTTTGTGCACCGAATATTTAAAAAAAATCCAAAACGAATTGCACGATGAAAGTTTATGCTTTAAATACCTGAACGAACGTGAATTTGATTTCACGCCGACCGAGAGTCTACATGGGAAAGAGTGATTGCTTACCTGAAACAAAAAAAAACATGAAATTGTTAGTAAATCGTCGAAAGTCGGAATCATCTGCAATTTATTGCACAAAAATCGCCGTAAATTAGAAAGAAGTAAAAAAAAAATATCGACCGAGACGGATCGAGATTTATCGAGGCACGCAAAAAAAAAGCAAGCTCTCGGGAATAATTCACACACTGCGGAAATATAACGAATCGCGAGTGGGTCGAAAATTGACGCGTTAGAGAAGAAAAAAGAAAGGAGAGATGGTTCGAGCCCACACGGAAGTTTCGGGAATAATGAGATCGAAGCCGAGAAAGCTTTTCAGAAAAATTGGAAAGGGATCGGTCGCTCGACGATTTGCGAGACTCTGAATCACGAGGACGCTTTTTTCTCTTTATTGACACGAGAAATAATCTGCGCGTGGGCGAAAGAACCGATAAAAAAGAATTTTCAAATCTTTCGTTGTAAATCCAAAAAAAAATTGTAAATTTTTACATAATTTCAACTTCAACCTTGTATATAATTTGTAAAGAAGTTGATTTATCGAAAAATAATAGAAATCATTTTTGTAGAGCGTTGAATTTCCTCCTTCCTGATGTGTATGGGACCATTTTCATAAATTTTGTCTCTTTACGAAGTTACAAAATTCCAAACGAAATAAATTTTTCTATATTATTTAAATGGTAAATAAAAAAATATTTTGTATATAAAATATTATACTATATACTATACAATATAATATAGTATAGTACAGTATACTGTATACTATACAGTATAAAGTATACTATACTGTACAGTACACTGTATACTACATACTGTATACAGTATACAGTAGGGTCGTATAATGTAGTATACAATATACTACATACTGTATAAATATTTTTTTATATTTCATACTGTATACTCTTTAAATAGATATTTTTTGTATTTTTACTGTATATATATTTTTTAAATAGATATTTTTTATATTAATTCACACTATATACTTTTTAAATATTTTTTTCTACACTGTATACTGTATATAAAATACTTTTATATATTATACTTTATATATTGTATATTTAAAATATATTTTTATAAATATTTTGTATAAATGGTGTATCCAAAGTATATACAGAGTACAAGGTTTATAATTTAATACTTATATATTGAATTTGCAAGTATACGAATAGGTGAATATGGTGGATGAATATGCGAGCAGGCGCACACGTGTCCATCACGAATGTAAGTCGTAATGAACGTCGATGGCTCACGCGATCGCTCAACAACTTCCTAGATCCCACTCGCGCTCGCGCCTCGAGACCATTAATCCGCGCCCGTGATCGTTGCGCCAAGCGTTCCCGTGTTTGTACATATCCCGGAGATGCCTGCGAGACAACGGGGAAGAGAAAAAGAGAGAGAGAGAGAGATGCCAGGAGATATTTAACGCGAGATGGAAAATATATACGCCGGATCGAGACGATCCTCGCATGCGTCGCCGACGCTCATCGTCACGGACGCTGCCTTCCTCCACCGGATAAAAGGAGGAAGAGATCGAGAGCCCCGCTGCTCATTTGCTCGCGCATCCTCAGATTCTATCCGATTTATATAAATATAATACGGATACCAAATAACTTTTACGCTAACGATAGCCGCATGCGATAATTATTATGATTTATGCATTTTATTTGGTTTTTTTTTAATAAGAATGTTTATTGATTCTATTTTTTTTTGTTTTTTTTTACATTATAATTTATTTATTCTTTTCATGCAGACTTTCTTTGCATGTTAAGGTAACATTGGTCTGAGATAGTTAATCCCAAAAGTTTCTTCTTTTTTTGCGACGATTTACTTCTGATATTCAAAGTGTTTTGTGAATTTAACCCTCAGGAGGTAAATCCAAAGTTGCTGATGTCAAAATGCTTGAAATCGTTGTTAATAAAAATGAAAAAATACTTTAAAAAGTGGAAAAAACGGAATTTCGTTAAAAAAATTCGTAGCTCTACACTAAACAAATATTAAGAAAAAACGGTTTTAGGCTTTTGCAGCTTTTAGGCAATGAGCTTGCAAAAAAATATAGGGTCTTTGGTATGGACTTTAAAAAGTTTTAATCTCCTATAAGTGGGAAATATTTTTATGGAGAAACAATGTACTTGAAAATGAATCATACAAAAAAGTTTTATTTTTAAGATTTGAGTCTCTACAAAATAACCAAAACGTCATCAATAAATTTCATAAAATATTTAGTTTAGTTGTGAAAAAAAAACTGAAATACTACGAGAAAAAAGACAAAAAAACTACATTGATTTACCTTCGAAAATACTGACGTCGTGTGTATATACTGACCCTTTTAGGAAACAGAAGTGATTTGCATTGGATGGCATTTGCAGATGAACTATCAAACCCGAGCCTCCCTTGGGCCTTTAGTTCCTACTACTATCTAGATTTTTTAGGCAAGGTAGCCAAAGGCCACCCTTTATTCATAAATGAGGAATTTAAATTTGAAATTTTTACTGTTCCTTCAAAGACCCAGTGTACACACGGAGGGTTAATTACTTAAAACTATTTTTCAACTATAAAAAATATAACAATTCTTATTGTCCCGAATAAGAATCGTAAAAAATCGATTCAATGAGCCAATCAACAGGAATTCGAACTTTTTGAAACCATATATAATATATTATACCTCCTATCACATAATTCAATAAAATCGACGATATACATATATATATATATGAGTGAAGAAAAAGAAACAATACTTTCTTTTTGGACTCGACATATGTGTGCCAGAGACTCCTTTGTTTCTTTATTTTCTTTGGTCGTAACGTACATTATTTTTTATTGATCAGTCGCAGGAACGGGAGGAGAGATGATTATACAGCGCGGAGCGAAAAGAATCCTCGGCGGTCCCGAGTCAAAAGTCCTGCGGTTTTGAGAGCAAGTACTCGCGTTATTTATAAGCACGATCGGGATTCGAGTTATTACATCCGAATATACACGTTAAGGATGCCGGGAATAAATAGCGAGAGAAACCTAAAGAAAGAGAGAGAGAGAGAGAAAATTCGAGAGAAACTTTTGCTCCGAGGGTCGAGGAATCAAACATTTTTGCAGCACACGTTATTTCACTTACACAAGCGCCAAAGTGTATATAATAATGCGTCTGCGAAGCATAAGACATTCGGGAAGTAGCCAGAGAAGTCACGAGAAAAGTGGAGAAAAAAAAATCGGAAGAGGGGAAAGGAACCGCGTTATATACACGTTCCGAAAGATTCGCCAAGTTGGAACCAACAGGGCAATAAAGCACCACCGTTATTCTTCACGTTAAATAAGAATGCATGACGAAACGGCCTTATATTCCTCCTTCGGTTGTTTTATTGTTACCGCAAACCTTTTTTATCCACTATTTTTTTTTTTCGAGAACATTATTTTCGTGGCGCAGTTAATAAATCTGCAAAAGAATTCTGTTAATATGTTCTCTTCTTACCAAAATAATGTTTTTTTTTATAAAGCTCAATTTTTTAATGCGGATACTTTAAAATGAATTTAAAAGAGTTCTAGTGAGCTTTCATGAGATTTATGGATAATTTTATTTCCATTTGCACGATATTTCTTTATCATGGTTTCCTTTTGGTTTGCCAGTATAAAAAGTGATGAATACCATTTTGTTTAAGTTTGATTTTATTTTTTTGCTTCAATTTTCTTAAATAAATTTTAAAATGATATTCAAGAAAGTTTTATGGAATTTTGATATTTAATTTTTGTTCATTGTATACAGTCTAATTATGAAGATTTCTGTTTGGGTTGACACATTAATGATGGATACGAAGTTTTTTTATATACGGTTTGTCTCAACTTTCTAAATGTAATTTAAAAAAAAACTTTAACAAGATTTGTTTAAGTGAGTTTAATGAAATTTTAATAGTTAAATTTTATTTACAATTTTTTTTGATTCGTTGAAGTCAAGACTATAAGAATTATTAGGATTGAAATTTCCAAATGATTGCAAGTATGACGAACCCAAATTGGACCGGAATAAGTGCAGTAAAATTATTTAATTTATTTTTTTTAAATTAAGGTGATACCGCAGATCCCATCATAGTCACTTGAAAAATACAATTGGTTCAAATATATTCCTTTGATAATGAGAACAATATTTATTCAGCCCACGCAGAGGCAAGTGGCAAAAATGGGCTGATTTTTAAATTTGTACAAAATATCAATAATTGACATGTTTGAACGAATCACATTTTGCAGCTATCTCTCTCACACTGATGTGTCACTTGGTACATCTTCGGCATTGTCTTAAAAACCAAAACGGACTTTAAATTGATTTTAATCTTCAATGAAAAAAATTGGCATCGGACAAAAAAAAATTAATTTCAATTGTTTTTCGTATAAATCAAAACTATACACGAGTTGTTTTTGTCTCTCTTTGAGATATGTACGATTCGCTGCAGTATTTGATCAATCGACCGACGATTTGTGTTTTTCCGGAGAGAAAAAAAATTTAATGTACACTTTTTATATTTATTTATTTTTATTTTTATGTGTATTATGTGAGATATTCGAAGGATCGAGGAAGCAACTTGGCCAGCACGGTACAAAGATACGAGTCCGTCGCTACCGCCGTACAACCGATGCAGTTACGATCTATCATTTGCCATAAGTATGCTTGATTATAGCAATTTATCAATCAAAACTTCCTAGATAGGAATAAAATGGATCGACTGAAAAAAATTCGCCAATCGAGTCGAGACTCTCTCTCTCGTATGTGCATCGTACAAAAAATGTCGAAAAAAGGTAATGAAATGAAATAAATAAATGAAATTATCGAATGATCGACGAACGGGATATACACGCGAGAAAACCGTGTGTGGCAATTTGGAATTCACTTCTCGACTTTCCATCACGATCACAAGTAAAACAATAATCAAGGAGAAAATATCGCGAGATCTTTTTTCCTCACTAACAATTTTTTTGCGAATTATTTAAGGATATATGAACTGGAGATAATATCAATATCGAAAAAATAATTTTTTATAACAAATTATAGTTAAATTTAAAATTTATACGTTTTTACTACAATTTTTTCATTTTTTACTTCTTGGCCATTGTATTAATTATTTATTTAAGCATTATTTTTATACAACTTTAAGATCTGGTATTGTTTAAACACTTAAAAATGAAAAAAAAATTATATTTAGATCAAGTAACATAACATAAATTGACAATTAAGTTGGCATGAACTAAAATTTTCAATGCAATAAAAGTCAAATTAGACAAATTAGTAATAAAAGTTAAGTTATTTTTAGATTGCAGTAATTACGTAATTTAGATTACGTTAAAACTTTCGACGTAGTTACCAATAAAAAATATTTTTAATCACCATAATTCATAAATATAACAATTTTTAAACGTTTATTAATTATTGTAAGAAAAACATACTAATTTACGAATTTACTAATTTTGTAAAAATGTCTTTAATAACTTATTAGACAAAATTTTCAAATTTCTATCGAACTCTCTTTCTTATTGTTATTAATCATAATACGTACTGCAAGTTCGTCTTAATTTATTAAATTAATTGTTAATTTAATTGTTATAAATCTTACAGTAGTGCATGACTATACATAAGAGTGAATTTATTAGATGATTGTCACACGACTTCTAAGCTTCGTCAAATTTTACATTCATTTTTTAAATAAATTTTACTAAAAATTTATATTTACTTATCCTAAAATTGTATAAAAATATATATTTTGTGAGTGCAAATTAAGTTAAATAACTAAAAAAATAACGAAATAATGTTAAGACCATACATTAATGTATATATAAATTATCATTTAAAGCAGATATGATTTTTCAAAGTGTTTGAGAATCTTTCAAAGTAAAAAGATAGTGTTTACTTTTTATGAATATACTGCTTTAAAAAATGCAGATATAAGTTTGATAGAAGCGTAGCATCGCGCCACGCCTTCTCACTAGTGTGTCTCAATAAATCAACGCGCGTTGCAGGACGAGAGAACGATCGGGCGTGCAAGAGTCGCGATATAACGCGACCCAGGGCGACGTCTGACCTTTCCTAAATTACGATGACTCTTTTACAAAAGTATCATAAATAATCCCGGCAGTATCGACGCTGATTTCGATTTGGCCTCGAAACAAAGTGTATCCGAGCAATCTAATTTATTGCCCTAGATCAGCAAATCTCTATAAATCATAAATTTGGAAAAAAAGTCTGCAAAAACCAAACAAAACTCTACGAAACAAAAGTATTCAGTATTACTATAAATCCAGCTGATTTTGTAGATTCCATATATTTTGTTACAAATTTTCCCGTGTTTCCAAAAATAGATAAAAATATATTTAAAAAATGCAACACAAAAAAATAACATCTTTTTTTACTTTCCAACCAATTTGCGAGGGACGAAAATCTTGAATTATTCACTATTTTATTATATATTTTATAAATTCAATGAATTTAGAAATGGAGAGATAAAAATTATAGCGATATTATATAATATTTTAGAAAAAATGTATAAATTTAAACACTTGTGTAGGAGAAAAAATTAAATTAACAAATTATAGTAAATAAGTACAGTGATATTTTACAAAGATTTTATAAATACGAAAAAAAAAAAGTTTTCATTATAAATTCAGACTCTGCTCTTTACCAAAAAGCTGTTAATGTTTTTGTCTCGGCATGTCTATCAATAATTTGATACTAAAATTTTCGCGTTCTTTCTCGTCCGTTTATTGCCACTCAATAGAATAATGGACTACCAAAAACGTAAAGTTTTATTGCTGAACAGGTATGAGCGAAAAGCTCGATATTTGTCTGAGAAATAACAATTTTTCGATATAGGTGTGATACTTATTTCATCGATGGTGCAATAAATATCATCCATTGAAAAAATTTTTATTTTTCACGAAAGTATCGAGCTCTGCCCATCCCTAATAATAAAAAAATCGATTTTTAATCCCATGTGAAATCAGCAAGTAACACACCACTTTATATCTTTTACCAAACACACCAGTGTTATTATTTTACACCATTTTCCCTTTCACCACTCACACAATTTGGTTAACACCGCTAAATTTTTTACAGTGTATTCAAGACAATAAATTATCCGTAAGAATGAACGAAATGTCCAATCTCAGTAACTTTGGAATTTGATAAATCGTGAACTATTCGGTAAAAACGATTAAAAATTTAGCTCGCGAAATTTTTTCACAAATTTATAGGATCAGCGTATAGTACATACGAAAAATTACTCCGCAATTCTCATATATTTAAGAAACAAACAAAAAAGTTGTTCTTACATCTGAAAAGCGGGGAGTTTCAAGAGATGCAAAATTTGATGGCTGAGGTGCAATTTTGGTGGTCGCCAAGGCTCTTGACCCCCGGCTTGGAGTCCGTTGGGCGCACACGCGGAGCGAAAGAAAACGAAACGAGGGAAGATTTCGCACTTAGCTGGGCTCTTTGAAAGCGGCCGGTCGTCTTTGGCCGTACAAAAGAGATCGAGAGAGAGAGATTCCGAGAGCTCGAGATTATAACCGTCGACGAAATTCGATGCATCGAGCACGTGAATATCATTTTCTCTTTCTCCGCGGGCCGATCCCCGGAAACTGATGTGTGTGTATATACGCTCGCTCATTTTTTTTTTCTCCGATTCCGCGCGGACGGGCCTGTTGCCAACGCGCGACTTTATGTAAGCCAGTGTGCCGAGCCCCCACACGTAGCTCTCGCTATTCGCCGGGAGCTTTATTTTACATCGCAATCCCGTATACAGGTTTTCTTTCCGGTCCCAAACTCGCCACGTGTCTGCACCAGTTATAATATTTGCACCCAGCCGCCTTCATATTTTAATCTTTCCCTCGTCCTACCCTCCCCCCCTCCCCCCTCCTCACCCTTTTCTTCTCGTCATATAAATTTTTTATTCATTCGTCTTCATTACGCAATCTTTTTTTCATCAACTTTAACCACGATTTTCATTTCAACTGAAAAATATGTAAATAAATGTATAAGTAAGAAAAATGAAAGAATATTACTTATTTGTTATATATATTTACTAGCCGACCCGGCAAACGTTGTTTTGCCATATAAATTATTTCTAGTGTATAAAAATGTAACTGTCTATGTAGTGAGAGGCAGGTTATTATGTGAGAGAGACAGGAGAAAGGTATCATCCCAAATCCGTGCTGTTTTTACTGTGTTAGTATAGTGACACCGGTAAACGCCTTTCAGGGATAGTTGATCAAGTTATAACACTTGGTGACAAAATTTTAAAATTTTAATGTATTTTTGACCAAACAATCATATATTTGTGTAATTTATTTCCCTGAATCCCAATCTGGGGTCCATTTTGTCCGTACACTGTCAAAATTTCGAGTAAATTTCTAAAAACCATTTAAAAAATGAAAATTTACATTTTTTTGACAGTTTTTTTTTCAATTTACTCAAAATTTTGACGATGTACGGACAAAATGGATCACAGATTCTGATTCAATACACCAAAATATGTGCATAAAGATAGTACAGACAACTTTTTTATTTTTTTGTCACATTGTAATTGATCAGCTAACGACCCGAATTAAAAATTATAAAATATGATATTAAACAATAGTTCTTTGTCGTAGAACGGTAAAAATGTAGCGCTGAATATATTTTTTAATGTCACATACCATAAAAAATAACAAAAAAAATTTTTGTCTAAAAAATAAAAAAAAAATTTTAGTTGTGAACCACCCTTATCACTTAGTGGTATAAAAATAGTTATAAACCTATTCTCAGACGTACAGAATATACATAAAAAATTTCATCAAAATCTGTCAAGCCGTTTCGGAGAAGTATAAACACTATATTGTTTTTTCAATTGTGTAGAAATTCACGAGGGATTAATTACATTTTTGTAATTTTAATTATAAATGTGTAGAGTTATCAAATCCACAAAATTGCTGAGAATTTGCATTGTTTATTATGAAAAATTTGTAAATTTTCTCTAAATGTGCACTTTCAAATAAGAGATTTTGTGAATATTTATTTTTAGTACATTTTTGTATGCATACACATTTTCATAGATATTCATATCTAAATTTGTTTCACCAAAATTTATATCCTATTTCATAATTTAAACAATAAAAAATTTTTATGTACTCTGATAAAAATATAGTCAACTTGTCAATTGATAATCAAACTGAGATACGAAAAAATTAGCAATTTTTTGGTAAAAAAAACAGACAGTAAAAGTTTTATGAACTAATCGTCAAGTTATTACTTTTCGCTAGGATTGTATCATATTTATGTAACAAACTATAGTTCTATCTCTAATCCCAGAATTATTAGGTAAACATTATACTGTACATTAATTGTTAAAATTTTTATTAATTTAATCATTTAGAAGCCAAACAATAGCTCACTTGACAAGTACACGTATTGCTAATGCATCCTTAAAAAAAGTTGTTGCAAATTGATTCGATAATATATTATAAATCGATGGTGTTGAATATGTGATATTTTACAAGAACCCTGAAAAATGCAGCAAAATTTTTGAGAAAAGAAGAAATAAGTTTCGCTTATAAGAAAGTGCAAATATAAAAAAAAACATATTAACATTTGAGAAGTCCTCGTTTCTAAATGTCAAAAGAAATGAGAATTGTTTTCTCGACTACGAGGGATAATTGTCATCGAATGCAAGGATAAATCGAGTGACTCGCAGGGCGGAGTTTCGGACGGAGCAATTTTCTTTTTGCTCTCGTCTTCATTCACGAATCGATTTACTTCGAAGCGAGGGGCTGAACTATTTCGAAAATATCGCAGCTCGAATCATTGCCAGGAAAGAGAATATTCCGTTGTATATATAAAATGGACCAGCGGATATTATCGAGAGCTCGTAAATAAAAGCGAGATGGAACGATCATAAAGTGAGCGAGACACGAAGCGGGAGGAGGAGGCAAAAAAGAATAAGATGAGAGTGAGAGAGACAATGGCTGGTCGTGAAAACGTCGCGGCTCACTTCTTGCTCAATCGACTTCCGTGTATAATACCTTATTCGTTCAGTTTCTTCTCTTTCCTCACTCCGAACGACCCAATCGCTCGTGAGATCTTGCTCCTTGTCTCTGACTTTGTGGAAAAAGCAAAACTTCCGGCTGAGCGCGAAGTAAACATTTTTAGATCTGCTCTCGCCTCGCAAACTAATAAGTAAAAATAAAATAATTTTACGCACGTATGACATACGTAGGGAATCAAAAAATGACAAGAATTTTGTCAAAATTCCCGACAATATGTTTTTTTTTGTTAGTATAAGTTCTGAAAATATTATTTTTACTTTGTTTTTATGTTTAAAAAAATATAGGAAAACGTACTGCCAAAGAATGTTTTTATTTTTTGTCAACGATTAAAACAAAAATTTATTTATTATTTTTTTAAGATTAATTGAATTTTATTTTTATATTTTTGAACTTATAAGGTGGTTCTATCAATTTATCTCCATACCATGTGGTTTTTCAGCTTTAGTTTATTAAGAAAAGTTATTACTAATTGTTTCAATATACTCAAAGTCATCCAAGGTGACCTGCACTTGTTACGTATGTATGAAAATTACGAAAATCAAAATCTTATAGGATTTAAAAAAAACTAAAGGAAGCTTCTTTGAAGTACAATAAAGAGCTGTGCAAAATTTCAACAAGCTCTACTACCCTGAAGTCAAGATATCAAGAGTTGAAGATCGCAATATTTAACACGTGCTAAAATACGGGCAAAATTTTGAATTATGTTGATTCAAAAATTTTGATTTTTAACACAGTACTTTATGGAAGAACTCACAATAATGTAACCTGTAAAAAAACTAATCGGTCATTGAGCTTCAGAAAAGTTTCCATCATAAAGATAATTTATCACAGATTCTATTTATTTCAAGAAAACATTACCTTAAGGAGCTTTTAAAAAAGAAAACATAAAAAAACTTGTATTTTTGACGTTTCGGAAGCAGATGGTAGACATTACATTGAAATGTAGGTAACAGCTAATTAAATTTTTAAAGCATTTTAGTACATTCACGTGATAAAAATAATATTTTCAATGCAAGTGTTTATTAATTTTATAAATAATTTAGACTCAAATCTAATCAATATAAATTAGTTGCCAACTTGACTACTCACATGACGGCCGAACTACCTTAACGAAAGAATAAACATAAAAAAATAAAGAAGAATAAAACTTGTTATATAATGCAATATTAATTTTAAAAAAAACATCAATAAAAATTTTCAACGAATCATCTTGAAGTAACTTTCAATTGACAATTTTACCCCGGCATGTTTAATATAATCTAAAAATCTGAACACGCTTATCATACCTCAAAAATATCTTTCCACTAATTGTTAAATTGCTGGTTTCGTGGTAAAACGAGTGTTTTGACGGAAAAAAAGGGTGTGTAATTTCGTTGAACCGGGCAATACTCTTCTGCTCGCTTCGAGTGTGTTCTCTCTCTTTATGCTGTACATAAAAATACCGGGGCGTTGACAGGAACTCCGCGTGTACCTGAATCGCATAAATTAGCATCTTTATAACGGCGTCTATCGTCGTCTATAATCTTCGACTGTCCCTCTCCCGTTCTTCATCACGATTTCGAGACGCTCGACGCAGACGTAAAGCGATTTTGAGAGTACGCAATTCAGGAAGTACATTGTCGTGTTTTTAAAACATCACAATACATTTTTTATTTATTTCTAGTACAAAAATGTTTATATTTAAAAATTGATATACAATTGCTTCTGATAATTTTTTTAACACCAAAAATTTAAGCTAGTAATTAAAATATTTATTTCAATAATTTGTTGATGTTTTAACACAATAAAATTATGCAAACACGTAGTAAGGTTTTTTGTATATCATTTGTATTTTTTAATAGGATTATTTTAATTGTTTTCTTTTCTTAACATAAGTTTATACATCGAAACAAATCCTAAAATGAATAAATACTTATCTATTTTTTAATACTAATTTCAACCCATTTTTTAAAGTAATTGTTTTAATAAGTGTTCATTTTCAAAGCAATAAAAATTATGAATTTATAGTAAAGTATATTATATGTAATTTATATTATTTGATATAATTGTCTAAAAAATAGTTTTTCCTTTGAATAAAAGGCTGCATATAAAATTTCTAAAATTAATTTTATTATTCCTTTTACTTAATTAAATACCAATTTTAATAAATTTTATGCTTAAATAATTTGTTGATTTTTTACAGCAGTAAAATTATAAAGATATAAAATTTGTAATCGTTATATTCGTACGTTTTAAATGAAATTTTATATTTTAATTTTTTTTTAAGATTGATAATTATATACTTCTTATATTTTTTGTAAAATATGTACCAAATTCAATAAACAAAGTTATTTACTGATCACATACATATGTATTTCAACAATTCGTCGATTTTTTTTACAGCAGTAAAATAATGTATAAATAATAAAGCGTTTTATTCGGCATTGGAATTGGTAAATGGAATCGTTCGAAAATATAAATAATTTTTATCCTTTGAATAAGGCTTAAAATTCCTAATGAGGATCATCGTCGTCGCTCTTTGACCGCGATTCGAACAAAAACTGTTGAATTTTTATTTATTCAAGATCAAACGAACGGCAGAGATGGAACCTCGACCTCCGGGTGAGCGAATAAGAGAGAGGTAAATATGCATGGGAATAAAAGAGTGGTAAATTAATCGGCGTTCCGTTTGCATCTTATCATGCGCCGGGAATAATAAGAGGCGAAGTGTGTCCCCGGCGTGTCGACCCGGTTGCTCGATCATTTGACCGTGCGGTTGCCTACCTAAAAATCGATTGGATTCGGTCACGATCGCGCTTTTGTGTACATCGGAAGAGCAAAGAAAATCTGGAGGAGAACAAAAAGAGGCTGCGATACTAATTCTTTTGTTCGACAAAACGCGCGCGCGCTCTCTCTTTTCCCGAACACTTATCGTGCATTTTATATATATTTAGAACGTTTTAGAGAAAGAACGTACAAAGGACATCCGTTCCAATGAATTCAATCACCGTTATACACCGAGCCAAAGTCTCTCTCTGTGACAATAATAAGCTCTCTGCGATATAGATTTATTCGCCTCGAATAAAAATCGTCAACTCATAATAAAATTAAAAAGTTGGTCACCTATTTGAAAGGAAGTTTATTCTGAAACTATAGTGAAACTAATAAATTTTACTTAAAATTTTTACAATAATAAAAAAACTACAAAGTTTTACTAAAAGTTTTTACTACTATAAAAAAAACCAAAAAGTTTTATTTTTTAATAAAACTAATTAAGTTTTTTTACCATAATTATACCAAAAACTTTATTAGTTCTTAGTTATTTAAATTTATATTTTTATAAAAATAAAAAATTTTGTTAGTCCCATAATCTATGAGTTAAAAATAAATATATAAGTAATTGTAGACTGAAATTCGAGAATTTAAACGATTACAAAGAATATGTAATTGGGTGATAAAAACATGCTTTATTTTTCTGCTAATTTTTATTCAAGTTTTCAAGTGTAGATTGTTCCCGGGTGAAAAAGAACATTGACAAATGGTTGCAAGGGAATAGTTAATATTCGTGCACACGTCGTGGGAATATTTTCTTTACTGGACCTCTGGAGGATGGGCAAGATTAATCCTCAAGGTTGCAAAAGTGCAAGCTGCATATGCACGTGGGGATATTTCTCGAGGAACAACGCGGAGACGAGGATATTACGCGAGTCATAACCAAAGAGACCATAAATTCGTGCATACATGCTCGACGTCGTATGTAAACGGCCACAGAGTTACATCTCTGCTGGTACACTCCAGATATGTATATTTCACACACACTTTCCCCGAAGCCTTCATTACAAGATCGTTCGGAGTAAATTATTTTTCCTACTTACCAACAATATGCATTTTTTACTCGAAATCGACTCACTCAAGGTACTTCTACCAAAAAAGATTATTCTCTTAGGATGTTGTTGAAAATTTACAAAAACCTTATTTATGATATGATGAGCAATTGTATATTAAATTTTAAGAGGTTTCACTACGTACCAACTTTGAAGTTTTTTTTATAGCATTTCAAAATATGTGTAAAATTTTACGAAGCTTTAATAAGCGTATTTTTATGAGAAGTCACAAAGCAATGCAATTTTCAAAAATAAATATCTCATTTACGAAACGGTGGATGTATTGAAATTTGGCTACAATAAGGTAAATGTCATATTAGTCATCAAATGTATTAATAGATATGTAGATTATTAATTATTAATTAACAAATAATTATTTTAATTTAATGATTCATTATTATATTTTATTGTTTAATTATAAATTAATTAATATTTATTTTAATTAATAAATTTAAATAAATAAAATTTAAATTATTTAAATTAAATAATTAAACTTAAATAATTATTAATTAATAAGTAATTAAATAGTTAAATAATTAAATATATAATAATTAATAATCTATATAATTATTAATTTAATTAACTAAGTAATTTTTAATGAAGAATTATTAATGTTGGATATAATATATATCCTAAATATTTATTTAAAAAAAGTTCAAAAATAATTTTCACGTTGTAACCGAACGAACCTCTTTAGAATAAAATTTAATTTCGTAAAGGGCTCCTTCAAACAAAACAATTGCTTTGAAAAAAAGACTCGAAACTAAAATAATAATGAATAACATATATAATAATAATAATAATAAATAATAAATAATATACATAATAATATAAAAAATAATAAAGGCACGAAATCTTATTCTCGAATTTACTCATTATCAAAGACGTTGAAAAATTCAGCAGAGACATCATTTTCCTTATTTTTCATTTGGAAAATTCTCAAATCATTTAATTGATTACCGAAAAAAAAACAAACATTTCTCCTCCAATTGAAACTTTTTGACGGACGTCTCGACAGCCAATTTCTCGATACGCTAATTTAATAAAACGTGGAAAAAAGAATGAACAATGATGGGGGGGGGGGGATCGTGTGAAATTCACTCGGAGATATATTTTGAGCGAGTCTGTACGGAAATAATCGAACAAAGAACAAGGAACGTCAAGAAAGAGAGAGAGAGAGAGAGAAAGCGTCGCGTGGTTGTATTACTAGCGTTAAGTGCCTCGTAAAATCGTCCCCGGCGAGTGTAGCAAGCTGAAAAGCCGAGCGTGTGGATAAGTCAAGCGAGAATAAGGAGGTGGCCGGGTGAAGGAGGGGAAAGGTGCTCGGGAGTAAATTTATAATACACGGAGCAGGGAAAATGCTCGTACGCGTAAGTTTATAAGTTGGTGTCCGCCCGGCGCGGCTACAAACTCGGACCTTGCGCCCGTTGCACTCCTCTCTCTCTCTGCTCGGCGCTCGATTTTTGCCTCGCGAAAACCTTCGAGCCTCGCGAGAATGTCGTAATATGTTTATCATGCCCCCCCCCCCCGATGTATAAGAACGCGCTTTGATTTTTACAAACACTTATTCGTCTATCGATGACTCATTCGTATACACGGGAAAATCCTCTCCGTGCTTTTTAACAATTATAAGATTGATCGCGTTACGAATTTTCCGAAATAGCCCCGAGAAATGAATTCAGCCGTAAATCGAGGCCGGCCCGCCGGGCAAACGACCGTGATAACGAGCAATATCTTGAAATATATTGAAATGAACATATTATATGTATAAATAAAATATCACGAATAAAAATCTTATTTTATGAGAGTCTTATTCACGAAATTACGTAGACGCCTGAGATGCGTGAAGAAAAACCGAGATTGTTTTGGAAGAACCAAAAATTACATCCCCATGCGCATAAGCACCGAGATAAAATTATAGTGAATGTGAAAACTATACTGACTGTGATAAAAATATTAATATATTTATATCCTGCTCTAAATATAGTACTTCATTTTATTATATAAAAAATATAATTATAGTTGTTAAATAATTATTATAGTTTTGTCACTTTATATATAGCGTAATCATCGATATTTCATTTAGTGCGCTCTAAATTAGTTGGTCAAATATACGTTCGAATTTATCATAAAATTATTGTATAATTGTTATCTACGCTGAGAACAAGTTATTTTGAAAAAAAGACAAATAATTATATATGCACTTCCCAAAATATTTTTCTTAAAATAAAAGACTACCGCTATGTATAATGAAGGGGTAGTTCGTCATTTGTGTGTTCTTCATTTTTTAACCCTTGTCAGTCACGCCTCGAGTCATATCTCGATTGGATAATAAGCAAAAAATAAATGTTGACATATGCATAAAGTCATTTTAAAAAAGTGACAAAGAAATGTACATTCAATAATCCCTTGCGGAAAATCAACAAGGAAAATAAATGTAACACTTTTTTAACTGCCATATTGAATCCATTTTCGAAATAAAACGATGCATTAATTATCGTCGAGGAACTTTATAATTATTATTTTAAATCACCATAAAGCTTTAATTGATTTGTAAAAAACGAAAACACAGATTTTTTCATTTCAGCCCACCATATAAAATATATTGAACAATATATTAAAAGATATTTTCATTAATATATATCTTTTAAAAGATATAATATTAATATTTTTTAATATGATGATATTTTTACCACTATATTGAAAGAAATAATCATTAACACACGAATACAAAATTTTTCAGCTATCTCCTGATTTTCATACGTTTATGTTAAAAAAAATGTTTAATATTGATAACAACGAATAATGTTGTTATTTTTGTACAAAAAACTCCATATTAAATTGAATCATTCGAATTCATCATCAAAACTTTTCCCTTTGATACCCTTTTATTATACTATTTTTACATATAAAAATTTTGTTTTTAAAAATATTACTATAAAATAAAAGATATATTGGTCGTTAAAACATAGGTTAATTGTAATCATTTTAACGAACAAAATTAGTTGAACAATTAATCGCAAACTTTGGTTGAAACTGTTCACAATTAAAGTATAATTAAAATAAATGATCGCTGGAATAACTAAAACAAATTAAATATTCGTAAAATAATAGGACCATCAACAAATCCGGCCTCTTTATATTGCAAAAACGAGGGCCGATAACCTCGCGAGTATCTTGAAATAACGAAAATCCATAAAAACTGAATCTATAAATAAAGGAAAAAAGGCGCGAATGAAAAACTTTCACGCAAGACTGAGCGATGGGTTTTTATTATTCGCGAAATTGCGTAGACGCGGAATCGAAAGTTTGACCCTGGATGGTGAACTCCGGCTTTATGTGCGAGAGATAAACGAGAGTTTTTCCCCGTTAAATACGGGCTCTCTTTATTAACGAAATAATATGGTGAATAATTGAGAGAGGGAAAGTTTTCGCGTTGAGCGATTAAAGCGGCAACGGGGAATAATAATTCGGTCAATTAAATTATAGCTATCCGAGAAAATCGCCCTCGCGAATATACATATCGAACGATCTTTTACTTTGCTTATATTTTCTTCTGTTATTTCTCCGTTATAGTGACGGTTAATAATCCAACGAGTCATTAATCCGAATGAGACGGGCATATTTCAAGCAGACAACTCGCGCGCGGTTTCCTTCCTCGAATTATAATTAAACGATACACACACGCGCCGAGAAACGTCTCAAGACTATTTTCGAACGCGATCCGAGAAACCAGGAAAGTTTCTCGTCTCGGATTATCACCTGTGTGTACACACGTGTACTTAAAAATTAACCGAGGCATAAAAACGCGAAATAGTAAGATATCTCTCGACGCTGCATCAACGTTGCATACTCGCTCGGATAATGGGCGCGAGATTGCTCGAAAGTTTCGCTCTCGCGATAAAAGTCCTTTGTCACGTGTCTTATAAATAACCAAAAAAAAACAATTTTATCTAATTTATACTCTAATAAACATACACGTAAACGTGTATCGTTACTTTTTTGTACTTGTTTGCAACATTTACATTTTTTTTGTATACTTTTAGTGATAATTGTATGTGATTTTTAATATCAGATTTTACTTTATTATTTGATTACCATGAACAATAAAATTATAAATTGAGATAAAAGTATAGCGAAATGAGAAGTCAAGGTAGTGCTATCAGAATATAATTTATCTGAACAGGAAGTGAAGACATGGTCTGTGCTAAAAAGGAGTGAGTTTTTCATGATAATTTGGTGGAATTGAAACTTCATTTTTTTTTCCAGAAATTTGTTAATTCTTTTTCTGTTATCTGTTTCATCAATTTAATAAATTTTTTGATCAGTTTTGATATTTGATGATATTATCTAAACAATTAAAAATTAGCATAAAATTCAGCTCCTGTTTTTTAATATAAAATTTATTTATTATTTACTTACCATGAACAATCAAAGTATATAAATTAAGATAAAACTGTAGCGAAAAGAAAAATGAAGGTGGTGCTATCAAAATGTAATTTATCTGAACAGGAAGTGAAGATATGTGCTCTGTGCCAAAAAAGAGTGAGTTTTTCATGATAATTTGGTGGAATTCAAACTTCATATTTTTTTCAAGAAATTTGTCAATTCTTTTCTTGTTAGCTATTACATCAATTAGAATGTTTTTTTTTCTAATTTTGACATTTGGCATGATCTAAACAATTAAAAATGAGAAAATTTAGCTACTTGTTGTCACTTTTTTTTTAAATGACTCAAATGATTCAAAGGGAAGAGATACATTATTGGCAACTTTGAGAAAACATTTTTTTCATTAGACGTTTGCACAATGTCTCAAGAATACCGAACATTCAGATCGAAAGCCATTCGGAAGTTATAGCCGTAAATGTGAGATAACAAAACAAAGATTAGGAGCTGATTGGCAAAGGTCTTAAAATATGATTTAATTATAGAGAAACTAAACGGTAGAATAACTCAATAACTCTTTTTTCACTCAATTTGTTTTCTTTTTATACCAAACATACAATTTTTGCAAAATTTTCTTCAATTTTCTTAAGTCAACTATCAACCTTAAGGTAGTTCTCTTGGTACAGTCAAATAAAAAATGTTCATCTCGGTTTTTCTGAAGTTCAAAGTAATTTGCGAGAATAAGTTAATTAAGAAAAATTGTTAAAAATTGACTAAAGAACAACATACTCTAAATTCAAGGTCATCCAAGGTCGGCTATACTTGCTACATGATTTAAAAAATTTTGAAACAATTTTATGACAGATTTTTTTGAAAAATTAAACAAAGTTTCTTTGATGTTATATAAAAATGTATGCAAAATTTCAAGAGGTTTCACCACCTAGAAGTAGAAAAATATTGAAGGTTTAACATCATAACATCTAACACGTGCTCTTATGAAAGAGCACGAAAAATCATGATTTTTAACAATAAATATCTTGACTTGTACGTGGTAAAACCTTTTAAAATTTGAACCACATATTGAGATCACAACCAAGATGATTTGTGCAAATTTTTAAGAAAATTTGTCCAAATTCATTTTTCACGAGAACTACCTTAAAGGTCAAAGAATTGAAAAAATAGCGGAGTAAGAAAAATAAGTAAATATTTCAGAGATTTTCTTGAAACGTATAGAGAGGAGACTGCGAGAAAAAAAAATACTGAATAGTCGTCAGCCCTCGCGGGCGTTGCACCTCTCGAGCACACGACACAATTTACCGGGCTTATCTTTTCTTTTCTGGTTATCTCGAAGACTCTCCGGGACGCTCGCCACAGGAACGAAAATAAGAGACGAAAATAGGAGAAAGAAAAAAGGTGAAAAAAAGGAGAAAAAATGGCAAAGTTCCAGGAGAACCGGTCGGTTATCGAGAAGTGAAGTCACGCAATCGGAAAGTCCGTATATACACAAGGCGATCGAACGCGAATACGTCGATAGACGGACACGAGACGAAAGCGTGGGCGGATAAAAGCTTTTCCGGGCTCTCGCAGAGCCGACGAGCAACAAATGAAAAATAAAATTGTCGACGAGCGCGAGCCATGCGAATAACCTTTTTTTTAACAAATCGACGTAAATTTTTTATATATACAATAGTGAATTGGAGGTATTTGTTATAAATAATGATAATGAATCGGTATACGCTTTTGATACGATTCATACGAAAAAAAGGTTTATTCGTAAAAATTTTAAATTATGCCCTATTTAAACATCTATATAAATATCTAGTTTTTAATTTTTGTAATTCGCAAAAACTTATTTATATAACTTATTGAAGCACATGAAACAAAAGTGATGATTTTACATTCAGTTAACACGTACAGCCGAACTTTTGAATAGACTGCATATACAACGCGACTAAAGTAGTTCGGCTGTTTGAACAAGTACGGTGAATATTCACCAATTTTTGCGGTTAATGATAGTTCGAAGTCCCCTGATTATAATAAGCACATTTTCGGGGCCTCTTGCGGGGCTAAATGTAAAAAAACTAATCGGTGATTGAGCTTCAGAAAAGTTTCTATCATACAGAAAAATGATCACAGATTCTGTTTATTTCAAGAAAACATTACCTTACCGTGCTTTTTAAAATTAAAAAGCAAAAATTAATTTTTAAATTAAATTAAAAAGCTTTTGTTTTTGACGTTTCAGAAGCGGATGGCAGACATTACATTGTACACTGTAGGTAACAGCTGATTGAATTTTTTAAGCATTTTAGTATATTCACGTGACAAAAATATTTTAAATTCAAGTTTTTATTAATTTTATTAATAATTTAGACTTAAATTTAATCAATATAAATTAATTGTCAACTTGACTATTCATATGACGGCCGAACTACCTTAAGGTAAATAATAAAGTAAAGAATAAAATGATAAAAAATGGTGTTTTTATACATGAAATACATATGTAGAGACCTTAAAAAAATGATTCTTGCATCCTGTGATTATCTTTTTTTGTACTTGAGAGCCTACTTCTCGAGATTTAAACTAGGATGAAACGCCAGATGGACGGATGAGACTCGATACTGGGTGCGTGATTGGATCAACGGATACACGAGACTCTTCGGGGAGATCCTCTTTCCCATTATCCTCTCTCCGCGTCTCGCTCGCGACTCCGAATAACTCTGACTTTTCGAGAGCCTCGAACAGGAGTATTCTCATGGGGGAAAAAAACGTCAGGTGGCACTTCGGAGTCGTCGGATCCAAGAGACGATGAGCGCCAACTGCGCTCCAAGAGGAAACGCGGTAGACTCTGCTCGACATACTTGCGCTTCCGACTTTTTGTTTTCAATTCTTTTTTTTCACCAATCTCTTTGTTTTTAATCAGCCAACGCGTATTGAGCAAAAAAGAGCCTCCGAGGAAAAAACAGCGGTGAAAATGGATCACGGTTTTATTCAGGCTGACAGTTTGTACCAGTTTTCTTTTTATGCGTGTTCGTCGATCTTTAAAAAAATGTTTAATGGAGGACAAGCGTTAAAGCGTGAAGTCCCGGAGATTGGATAAAAATTTATCAAGTCCGGAAGTTAGGACGTTTTCACGTTTACAGTGTTCAAGGACTGACAATATATTAATATCCGGATTAAAAAATGAACTTGGCCAATTAAGGTAATTGCGTCATAAAATTGTTTTTTTTTTAAGATTTTGTTGAAAATTTGCAAAAACCTTCTTTGATACAATGTACAATTATATATTAAATTTTAAGAGGTTTCACTATATGTAGAACTTGAGATATTTATTGTCAAAAATCATTATTTTCTGCATGCCGTGCTCAGCCACTCGGCATGGTCGTGCATTGAAACAATTTCACATAAAATGCTATTTATCTCCGTGAATTTTACGAATTTCTTTATAAAATTTGTTAAGAGCATTTTCAACAAAAATATCTTTCAAGAAATGGAAGAAAAAAATTTTTTTTTTAAATTTCAAAGTGGTTACCCCCCTTAAGAACAAAATACCAAAAGTTCATCAAATTCTCATATTAAAAACAAAATCGCTCATGCATCCTTAATCACTCGTTTCCAAAAAAAAAAATTGATTAAACTATATCTTGAATCTGTATTTCACTGTTTCATCGTTGTCATCACGAAGAGAGCTTTCGTTCAAAAACACTTGTTATTTATTTCATTGTACCTAGAAAAGCCAAACGTTTAATTTCCCCACTTTCACATATTTACGAGATTGAAAGGATGAAGGGGCGAGAATAAAACATGATGGAAAATCAAATGATTTTCATCAATGGAGATTTTCATCAAAGTGTGTGTTTCATTAGATATATACGTATAGCCTGGAATATTGGTAGCTCGGAGCAAGAATAAGCGAATAAAAGTTCGGGTCATCGAAGGGGTCGCTCGTGTCGCTGTTACATTCCGCGGTATTAAAAGAGCATTCAAACGTTCGAGAGTTTGTGCGTGTCGGGATAAACAGCACGAGCGATCGCAGCGGGTAGATGAAGAAAGTTTTCAAGCGTTATGGACAATATAAATGCTCTCTCGCTCTCTTCCTTTTCTCAGTACACCTTTTTCGTTCTAATGTCCATTCTTTCGATGACGTGCCGAGATATTAGTGTGTTCACGTGAGCAGAGGAAGATACGGTTGTCATGCTCGTCAAGAAAAGCGAAAGTACGAGTTGTGCTCTTCATGAACGCCTTTCGACGCACACGAAATCAGGGAAAACAAAATAAAAACACTATACATTTCTTCGGGTCTTCTTCTCCAATAATTTACTGCACATTTTTCAATTTTCTCACTCACTCTGAGATAAAATTATAATAAATGCTATTATTATATAAAATAAATTATATAATATAAATTACATAAAATAAATTATATAAAGTAAATTTCTGTATATAAAAGTTTGAGTTATTTTTTGTTTGTCGGTAATAAGTGTATGGATTACTTTTTTCCATGCACGATTATTATAGATGTATTGAAACAAATATAATAAATATTTTTACGATTAAGATATGAATTTTATATTAATTTCATCTAATTTAATTTAAATGTGAATTCGAAGCTGATTTTTTTGATTAAATATTGCAAAAATAAAAATAAAGTGGAAGAAACCCTTAGATGTTAAACCATTGTGACGTTAAAGTAATCCAATTTTCGCCTTTACGCCGGAACCCCATGTGCGATCGCACGGAAACAATAAAGTCTGAATTTTCATTTGATTTACGCGCGGGAGAGTTTCACCTTCAATAAAATAGAAAATGTGTATTGTTAACATCGGAAGCGCCGAAAGTGAGATCGCGAGATAAGGAAGGGAAAAAAGAAGGCTTAAGAGAAAAAGAAGAATAAAACAAAGAGGAAAATTAGAGTCTACGAGTTTCAGAGAGCGTGATCGATTTCGACGCGCTATGCGGGGTTTTCGCGAGAGATTTCGTATATACAACATATCAATGGCTCTTGCTTAGTGTATGCAATTATTCTAACGAGAATTCGCACGTAATGAGAAAGTAAATTACCAAGGAAGATAATCAACAATAAATTAAACATTTTGTATTGTTTAAACAATTAAATAAAAACATTTTTTAGTAAAACGTCTTGAAATTACTGTCTATACAAAATAAACCCTGCTACGAACATGTGAAAAAAAATTCACACGAATGTCATATTTCAAAATTTATATTCAGTGCTAGACTTGTTCTTTTAAAAATCTTTTTTATATACTAATTTTTTTTTCGTAATAAATGTAACATTGATGTTGAGTAGCAAGGGTTCTGGGAATGTTTTAAAAATTTTTATATTTAGATATCAGTTCCTTGAAATAGTTATGCTTCCCCTCAAACCTGATTAACGAAAGATGTACTGGAGGACCGATTTGCTCAATGATATTTGGATTATGGATCATAAAATAATGTTTTGGTATGCCAAATAAAGCTTCAGCTCAGGTACCTCATACTAAATTTTTCGCGTTAATTCTCATCCGTTTATTGCCACTCAATAGAATGGACTGCCAGAAAACAAAATTTTATTTTTGAGCAGGTATGGGCAAAGCTCGATACTTTTCTGAGAAATGAAAATTTTTCAATAACTAATACTTATTTTTTCATCGATGGCGCAATAAACACCATCCATTGAAAAATGTTCATTTCTCAGGAAAATATCGAGCTCTGTTCATTCCTGTTGCTGAAAATATCGATTTTAAACTCTGTGACATCAGCAATAAAAAACACTGCTCAACATCTTTTACCAAACACACCGGTATTATTATTTTATGCCATGTCCTTTTACCACTCACACAATTTGGTTTGCACCGCGAAATTTTTTACAGTGCTTGCACACGAAGCAACATCTTTACGAACGCGTACAATCTGTATTTTAACCGAGGGAAAGAGACAGCGAGACAAAATAATGAGAGATAGCGAGCGAAAGAAACAGAAATACTGAGAGAGACAAATAGAGGAAAAAAAGTAAAAAAAACAATACGTCCTAGGTGTGAAATATAATCGCGCAACTCGCTTTCTAACGTATGATATTTCAGGAGAGATTTGTGACTCGATCGAGTCTCTTTTCTATCTTGTTTCAATCTTTTATTTTATATATCGTTTTTCGACAATTTTATTATTCTGAATAATTTTAATATACTTATTAGTTTGATATTTCTATATTCATTTAATTATTTTCAGTATTTTTTTATTATTCTTACATATTAATATTATAATTATAGATGTTGGAATTAATCCGTATAGGATTTTACTACAAATGTTTCTTCACGAAAAAAAGGTAAACACGATGTTCTTTCAATTTATTTTTATTAATTTTATGGTTTTCCTTATATTAATCAATTATTTTATTAGATGACTTTTTATTAAAAATTTATTTAAATTGAATTCAATTGCAATTTTTAAGTAAAATTAACGTCACTTTGTTTTTTTACGTTTTATTCATTTATTTATTTACACATTTATTTATTTACGCGAATATTCGATTGTTGCAGCAATCTGGTAACACGCATACACGTCCCAGTGCAACCACAAATATTCTTTCTATACAATATATACGTTACACTGCCTTTTCCTTGGCCAGTTCTCTGATTAATGTTATCGTCGTTACGCGCTCGATTTGTTCTTTCGAAATAAAAGCATTTTTACCCGGTGCGAGGCGAGTGCGTTTAATGCCGACTTGAAAATTAATGTCCGTTCTTTTTTCGATTTGCAGTGATTCTGTGATAAATCTCAAATGAATTATTCAATAGACTCCAGCGAATTTCACTTCAATAATCGAATAATATTTGAATTCGATCAATTTGAGCAAAGGCATACATTTGATGCTTGATAACATACATAAATTTCATACATTTTTTTTAAATGCAAATTTTTACTTTATAAACATTTCGCAAAAAAATATTTGTTGAAAATTTGTATTTTCCTTATTTTCTAAAAAAAATGTCCAATGCAATTGTAAAATTGGAAAATATGACCGAAAATATTTTTAAACAATACTTTCAATTAATTAAAACTTGTTATTCATTTTTTATTTAAATAATGTTAATTTTATATATTTTTGTATAATTCTTTTTAATCATGATTTCATACTTTATACAAAAATGTTTGTTGAAAAATTGCTATTAAGGTAAACGTCCCAATAGTTGGATAATTTTTGCTATATTATTTTTAACATTTGAATTATTAATTTCTCAATTAAATCGTATAGATTATTTTTCATATACAAAAAAGTTTATTTTTCATAACGTTAATTTATTGGAAAAAATTCGCTCAACCCTAGAGACAGGGTCGATTTTCTGTCCAACTATTGGGACATCCTACATATTTAAACGTTCAAGTATTTATTTACTAGAAATATTGTCTAAAATTTATACATAAAATGAGTTTTGGATCACTTAAATATCAGACAATAGTCAAGATGTGAATTTGAAGCAGATTCTTTTGTTTATATCTTTTTTACATAAAGATAACGTATAAAAATCCTTAACTGTCCAATTATTGGGACGTTTACCTTATCTATAATTTTTAAAAAATAAATCTCTTCGTGAGAGCAATAGATGCAATTATTGGAAAATATGGTTAAAAATTGTATAATATTTTAATATTGATCGTGATTGAATACTTATTGATGTGCACGCGCGCGGTTAAGAAATAACTCTCCGTCTCGTTCGCATTAAGTCGATTTCATGCCCATTTTTCGAGAGTCACAGCACACACAGAGGAGGTGAAGGAGCTCCTTATACGTAACTCGTCAGGCTCGAGAGACCCATAAAATTTGAGGCACTTCGACAATACGTCTGCAATCTCGAAGGAACATTTTGAACAAAAAAAATAACCGAGAATAAAACCCATTAGAAGAGAAATAGAATTTTTTATTCGCTCCGAGATTCGACCTCGAATGTTTTTTTTTATACGAACTAAAAAACGCCAAATTTACCTGTACACGAAGTATGCCATTATAGTCGCGCTATTGCGAGCTCGCGAGATTAATTGAATTTTACTAATGCGTTTTCAGAATTTTTTTGCTCGTTAATTCTCGTTTTGAGAGAAAGAGAAAAGAGCGAGAGAGACGAGAACATTTGGTTACTTTTATGGAGCGAGTTCGTCGGTCGTTGATGTTATTCTCTCGTTAGCCTCGCGAGTGATTTCTCAATTAACTCGAGATATTTGCAACGTGTGAGTCTCGCTGGCGCGTTAACTAAATTGCGCGTCCGCGAGTGAAGAATCGCCGGAAAAGGAGCGAAGAAATTCGACAGCTATACGGCAGAGAAGGCTATACAAAAGAACACATAAATCGCTCACGGCCAGAATGAACTAATTTGAAATTTAAACTTCCTTATGTGATACCCTTAAGGGTTCATTTCAGTGATTTAAAAATGAGATAACAAATGGCTGTACATATTTTTCATGTATTTTATTGTTTGAAAATTATTGTGTCAATTTTGAAAGATTCATCACTATAGACGATTTTACATGCTGTCTCTACAAGTTGGACTAACTATAATAATGTCAAGGTCCAATGTGGGCCAATCACCAATTTAGTAATTTGTTGCTGCTGACTCTACAAGTTGGGCCAACTACGACCAATGTTTACTACGACCTCTACAGATTTGGCTAACTATAAGGCAATATGTCCAACGTAGGCTAGTACAGACCAATTTCCAACTTAGAACGTATCAAGTTCGATTGCGTGTACGCCAGCGTGCATAAAATAGTAATTTGACATGTTTTCATGCATTAGTTCAATGTTTTTTTTATTAATGTTGAAGAAAATGACTTGGGAAGAACGACTAACACTAGGCTAGTACAGACCAATTTCCAACTTAGAACGTATCAAGTTCGATTGAGTGTACGTCAGCGTGTATGAAATAGTAATTCGGCATGTTTTCATGCATTAGTTCAATGTTTTTTTAAATTAATGTTGAAGAAAATTACTTGGGAAGAACGACTAACATTGGGTTAATTTACACCAACATAAGCCAACTATAGTCTTGAAATTATTGTTGTTGGCCCAACGTGTAGAAGCAGCATGACAGGCCAACAACCAATTTAGCCATTTGTTGCTGCTTCATCTACAAGTTGGGCCAATTGAGGTTAACGTCTAACGTAGACCAATATAAAGGCCAACGACCAACCAAGCTGCCTCTACACGTTGAGCTAAGGCCAACATTCAACGTATATTGACATAAGCCAATAACCAACTAGGTTATTTGCTGCATCTATATGATGGGCCAATTAAAACCAATGTCCAACATAGATAAAAATAAGCTAACAACCAATGTATCCATTTGTTACTTATGTACGTCTTGTCAACTATAGCCTACGTCCAATGTTGACCAACATAGGCCAACGACCAACTTAATACTTGTTACCTCTATATACACGTTATTATAATGGGAGTTCGTATATTTGCCCTGAATAACATAAACAATGGTAAAATCACTGTCAAATTGAATTCGTATGTTCAATTCACGCTTTTGGCAATATATTACAAATTTGCTAAAGTATCGCTTAATTTTTTTTATCAAGAGACACGGTAGTGTCTTGACGCCATTTACAATTACTTAAAAAATACCAATTTTCCAAATCGTTTGAAAATTGCGCTCAAACTGTTAACTTTCTTAATCCATAATAGCAAAAAAATTGAAAAAATTATAGCAAAATATATAGTTTCAATTTGACTGATTTGTCAAAAACTAGCTCTTCAATAACTCCTTAAATCTAATGAAACTTGAAAGAACTGAAAAATTGGGAAATTGTAAAATTGAGCAAAAATAACCTGTCTGTACCAAAATGAATCATATAAGTCTATAAAGAATTACTTTAATTTTCTTTTGATTTTTTGAATACTTATATGGAAAATTGTGGATTTTTTAGGGTTGAATAATCGTACACAAAATTTGAAACAACTCAAAAATTAGTGTAAAAATTAGTTGTTTCTTAAAAAGTGACACGTTTAAGTTTAAATGCAAATTTTAAAATGAAAATGTATCTCTGAGAGTAGTAATTATTAATAGAATTCAAGAGCAAAAAGTTCTCTAGTTCGCTGTATAATTGTTCAATCGGAGTTTCTCGCTTCCTTCCTTCTCGCATTAAAATCTTAATTGCGAAAGCTTGCGCTCGGCGAGAGAGATAGGAACTTCGCGTCGGAGCCGTGCGAACCTCTTACGACGAACGGTAAACCCTTTCCTGATGTATCACTCTGAGCACCACGTGCCCCATCGACCGGAGAATTATTAGAAATCGTATCAAGATACGCGCAGACCTATTCCACGTCTAAATTTTCCGGGAGATTCTTATTACGTCGAGCGAGAAATAAATCATGTTCGCGATCAAAAGTTGAAGAACTCATTCGTCTTCTTTATTAAGCATTGAGAATCAGCAACGTTATTAATTAGAGATTTCACGATATAAGGAAATGCATTATTTTACTTCTACATCTCATTTTATTTCTCTTCGTCCTTAGAACTTGTTAGATAAATATATATAGCAGATAAATTTAATTTCTTAATTAAGAGGAAGCTCTTGATACTATTCAAAAGCAATTATATCATCGTTATTATTATCGTAATTGCAGTTAATATTTAAAGAACTTTTTGGTATATTATATTTTGAGATTATTTTAACAAGGGCTTGTCATAAATCGTTACAAATATGAAATTTTTTTAACCCTTCGTGGTCACACGTTCTGGAAATAACACACCGATCATATGGGGTCACAATGACCCCAACCATGTTTAAACGATAAAATTCAGAATACTAGTTTGAACCTTTCAGAATGAGAATATCATGGCAAAAAATGTTTATCAAATTTTCAAAATGGGGAAAAAAAATTAGCAAAGAGGCAATGCGTCAAAAAAACCATTGTTTACTTTAAAAAATCATAACTCTGGCAATTTTTAATATATTTTCATAAAATTTTAGGGTTATACTCTTGAGATATCGTAGTTTACAGACAAAAATAGCTCCATAGTGGACGTTTCAAAAAAGGTATTTATTTTGATTAATTTATAATCATTCTTATAGTAAAGTTTCCCTTGGGCTAATTTTGACACCTAGTGATCACGAAGGATTAAATGCCATTGTTAAAGTAGATTCTTGTAGATTTAAAAAAAGCAACTTCATCAATTTCTAGATGATGAAGCTTGATTAAATTTTACACGCACGTTTTCATGAGACAATGATGAAGATCTATACAAATTTTGAATACTATGTAATATGTCATAAAAATACTATTTTTAATGTTTCCATTTATGAGATGTATATATAGTGACAGTTCATCCATGTATGAGTCCAACGTCAGACACTGGGAGACATTGGGCTGGTTGAGCGAGCACTTTGAAAGTGCGAGAACGTGATTACGTCTGGAAAGCGCGAAGACAGGATGAGCCGAAGACTCTCCCGTCGCCGACAATGCCTCGTTTCGTGCGACTTCCTCGGTAATAAAATATATAGAAAAAGGATACGCGATCGAGGGAAGAACAGCCGCTGGGTTCCGGCAACGTCGGATGATGCACGCGAAAATTTTCTTCCCGCCGTATTCGCGTAACAACGATGCATCTCGTTAAGTTCTACCGCTACAGTCACGTCCAAAAGTGTTTTTTTCTTGTTTTTTTTTAGATTATTGAGGGAGAACGTCAGTCCAATGACGTATATTAAAAATACAGAGAACGTCTTGTAAATTTTTTTCAATATACACTTATGTATCCTGAAGCCGAGAAAAAAAATGGACGTGATTCACCGGACCGTTTTTTTAGCATATTTTTTTAAAAATAACATTTTAACACTATATATCGCTTATGAACACACCTAAATACACCTGTCAAATTGATATTTAGAATGCAGAGAAAAATTTAAGTATGTATTTAAGTTGACTAATCATTAACAGATATTCGATGTGTAAAATATGAAACACTTTTTACGGGCCGTTTTTTTTTTAAATTAATGATAAAGGGATAGAAAAAAAGGATGTTCCAGCTTGCGGCAAGCGCCATGTCTAGAAACGTGACATCGCTGTCGTGTGACGGCTAAAAAAATATTTCATTGGCGAATGCCAATTTATTTATAAGTTCGATCTCTCTAATTTTTTTTTCTCAGGTTGGCTAAAAACGTCGGCACCTTTGAATTTTCCCTCCGCCTACCTCACCTCTCAAAGCCCTGACGTTCTCCCTTAATTCTAGCACAAAATCATATACAGTAAAAAAGGGCATTAATATCGGGATACCAGATGGTTTTTGGGACATTTTTCGGCCAAATAGTCCGATTTTTAAATTTCAGAAAAGTATATTCGAATAAATTTAATTAGCTTTCGAATGAATCTAGATTCATTCCGATCGGATAATAATTGTTCAAGTGACAAAGATTTTTGCATATCAATGCAAATCTGGATAAAGTGACGTTACAAAATCGAGGATGTATGATAATATAGGACGAATTTTTTAATCATGCCCTCTATCAGAAGGGTATCACAAGACGTTTCTAAAAATCACTGACTGACCTCGATCCGACAAATACCCTTTTGATGGATCATGATTTAAAAATTTGTCGTCCCATTATCATACGTCCCCCATTTTGACAACGTCACTTTTTGTCCCGATTTGCATTGATATGCAAAAATCTTATTCTTCTTTAATGTATTTTAAAGAGCTGTGCAAAATTTCAAGAAATTCTGCTATACCCAGAAGTCAAGATATTCAGAGTTAAAGATCGTAATAATGCAGCATTAGTACAGAAAATAGTGATTTTTGACGATAGATATCTCAAGTTCTACGTAGTGAAACCTCTTTAAATTTAATATACTTTAATTGCACATAATATCAAAAAAAGTTTTTGCAAATTTTCAACAAAACCCTAAGAAAACGATTTTATGATAGAACTATACCTCAAAAGAAGTTTTCCTCCGTTGTTTATGAAAATCTCATAACTTTATTATTGACTATAGCCCTGTACTCGCTGTACACCTCTGAAAACTTGCAATAATCTTCACTTAGTTTTCAGAGAAAATATTAAATAAATTTTTTTAATAACTATGAATAACTATGTAAAAATACTTCACCTTGTCTGACCTTGAACGTATACTACACACGTTGATATCAAATCGTTGTACAATAACTTCTTTTAATAAATTAAGATGCGCAAGCAACCAATCCATAAAAATGAGAAAAAAAATTGTTTAATCGTATAAATATCTAATTTAAAGAAATATTAATTTTTATCATAAATTCGTCTTCATCGGATTATTATACTTTATTATTATTTTTTTATAAACATAATAATGATCAGTCTCTTGCGTACCGTTGCATCGGAGTCGAGGTCGTGGCGAGCCAACCGGGGAAATCTTCGTAGCGAGGAGAAAATAAATAATAAACGAAAAATATGCGACAATGAAGAGAAGAGAGTGTAGTGAAAAAAAAAGAACAGAAAGAGTGGTAGAAATTTAGTAAATGGGCGGTTCGTCGTCCAAGTGACGAAATTGTTTCCTAAGAGCGGCCAGACGGGCGGCGTTGAAGTAGCCGCGCGTCTCGTCCCGTTCCTCCGGACGTTGTCGTCCCGAGAGCGTCAGGGCCTCCTCCGTCGCAACATCTTCCGCGACCTCGGACACGCCGCTTACACTGCCGTTCTCGCTTCTGCGATTAGACAAAGTTCCCGTGACGAAAGCGAAAAATAATCACTCTCGCTTAAGGTAGGAGTCGCGTAAAATCGTTTGAGACAAAATTTCTTTAAAATTTGCACTAATCTTGCTTGAAGTCAGGTCGAAATGTATACCAAATTTTTTGAAGCTTCACCATCTAGTAATCGAGATATTAATTGTTGAAAGTCGTCACATTTTTCAATCTCTCATATAAGAGCCCATGTTAAAAGTGACATTTTTAGGAATAAATATCTCGATAACCACGTGGTGAAGCCTCTTTAAATTTAGCACACATGTTAATATGATGTGAAAGAAGATCAGTAGAAATTTTAAAAAAATTCTGTCTCAAGAAAATTCAAGTTATTACTTTACATTTAATTAACACGTAT
>JAPYYW010001839.1:0-45436 GCA_030522545.1 Cremastinae sp. A BG-2022a | reverse complement strand
AAGTAATATTTTTGTTATCTGCAAGAAATTTTGCCATCAAATATTCTGTTTTAAAAAAGATATGAAACTCATAATCAATTTATAGAGCGCATTAAACGATAATTGTATGAAGTATACACTTAGAATAATTGTAAAACATCAATTCAAACATGTTGAAACGGAAAAAGCGGTCGCGCAGCGGCCGCGTTGCTGCTCGTCTTATAATAAAAAAAGAGATGAAACCCCTAATCAATTAATCAGAATAGAGTGCATTATGCGAAGTTGCATGAAGTATGCGCCTACACTGAGAACAGGTTTAGTTGAAAATATTTCGTCAAAACAACACTTGTTTATTTGAAATAATTAAACTTCAGTTAAATCAACCAAAAATTTCGTTCAATTTACAAAATAATATCATTGAACGTATTGAAACAAATATTTTGTTGAATCAATCAAATTTCGTTTTCAGTGTAGAAAAATAGCACAATATCAATTCAAACATGTGAAAAAAGCGGCGTAGCGGTCGCTTTTTCGCACGTATAGTAAAAAAAATTATGTAAACAGATAAACAAAACAATAGAGGGCCCCCAAAACACCGAAGAATATTCAAGATGGGATAACTTTTGAAATAATTTATTTAATAGCATAATTCTTGAGCCATTTGCTTGGTTGTGCAAAAATATTTAAAAATCACCCTGAATAAAGTTGATTTCGCTAAAAGAAAGGAAAGATATCGCAAATTGAATTTTTCTGTGTCCATGAAACCCAGTGTGATCTCTTGCAAGAACTCAAAAAATTTTTTGGTATTTTTTTAATTCGAAATTTCCCGTAGATGATAAAAATGATAATTATTCGGTGCGGAATTCAATAATTCATAATGAACAAACCAAAAAACTGATTTTTGGACCAATTTTTTAAATTTTTCAATATGATTTCATTATAATTGGCCATCGAATTTTTTTCAATTTGATCGACGTAAACAAAAATATCGAAATAACGTTATTCATGTTTTTTTATGAATGCAAATTTTTAAGAAATGAACAAATTTGTCAACTGTTCCGTCCGCAAAGTATATGTTCTTTTGAACAAGCAGCTGGAAATTCGGTGAAATCGGGTAAATCTCCATTTCCTTATGGCTTAAACTCGGTTTCTTGTCCGCGTATAGTGTAACCCCGTCCTTGATACTATCTTCAAAAGGACTGGGCGTAGAGTTGCCCGGAAGGGGTGTAAATTTAATATAACCGTTGCTTTTATCTAAATGGCCTTCTGGTTCTCGCTATTCCTTGTACAATCGCAATTCCTCGTCTAGTCCTTTCTCCTCGTCCTCGTTGAATTACCCCAGCGACGTTGTAGGGGAAAAGATAGAGAGAGAGAGAGAGGGAGAGAAGAAAACTCTCACCGAGTCTTTGATCCCTTTTTCCGGATTCCCAGTCCTCGAAAGAAGGGATAAACTTCTTCTCGCATTGACCATTATTTTCGTCCCTTTTCCACTTCCAGCGTTTATGATACCAAGATGTAAGTAGTAAGAACCCCTCTGTAATCCGCCACAATAAAATTTATTTTACTCTAACCGATTGAATGAAATAATATTCGCTCCCACTCTCGATGTCCGTCTCACCATTTTCTTCCATTTTCTCACATTTTCATGCACCCAAATCTAACAGTAAAATTATCACGCTGAAATGAAGTTTCGCTTCCATATTGGAACTTAAGGAATTTAATGTGATAAAAGTACGTTCGAATTACGTAAAAAAATGTTTAACCTATAATATTGATAAAAAATTATAAAAAATAACCACGTTTTCAACAGTTGTATACTCTAACTTAGTTATTTTATTTCAAGGGTTTTATATTGATAAAACATTGAAATAATTGTCTTATTATTTTCTTATTTATTTTCACTTGCGCTTTTTAGAATCTTATTTTTATACTTCGTAAAAAAAAACAAAGATTGACGAATGAGAGTGTCAAATATTAATCTACATTTCTTTTTTTAATTTCTAACAACACGTTTTATATAACATTTTTATCGAGCTATGAACACACATTTTTTTATGTATTAATTATTTCTATTATAAAATTCAGTTGTAAATTCATGAATTTGGAATAGCTCGAAATAAATAGCAACAATAATAATGAACTTTTCAATTGGTTTCGATTATGGATTTTTGATTGTTAGGGCGTGCGTGTGGCTCGTACGCGACCGGGAAAAATCGAAACTCTAGGGGCTCGGTGAGGGAGCTGTTCTCGAAAGTGTGTTCGATAGAAAAATATATGTATACGCGTATATTTATAAGGAAACCGGACGTGCGGCAAGCGAACGGAATTAAAAGCTAGGCGTGCTGGAAAATCGTGCTTTTGGCATCGTCGCCAAGCCGACGAGCAACGACGACGGCGTCGACCACAGGACACACAGTTGCCAACTTTCGAAGTGCCTGTATCTTTTATTTCTAAGCCTGAAATTACTGGAGCTCGTACAAACGCTTCCGCCTTAAACTTTTACTCTTTAAATAATTTTTTTTGCTGGTACGCTTGAAAGCGTTGTGTCTTTACACATAATTGGGTGAATCTGTTTGCACGTGACAATTCAGCTTATCTTTCTTAATCCGTATTATAAATTTTTATGCGTTTACAAATAATTAATTCTAAAAATGAATTTATGTAAAATTTGTCAAACTAATCTCTATTTCTCCAAACAAATTTATAGGTCTGTCAAATCAAGTATTTTATTTTTGGATTACGAAATTTTTATTGTACGCTGCAGATGTCTCTATTGTTCATGTCGCTTTTTATGTATAGTACATATGTATATGTATCTTAAGTTCGCAATTCGACGAAAACATCAATGTCTATTCCGATGAAATGTTTTTTTCTGGTCATGACAGACAGTTGGACGATAAAGCTCGGAGTGTTTTTTTTCAGAGTTCCTATTTTGTCTCGAAATGGAAATGCTCGAGCAGGACTCAGTCGATTACGCGGGAAGTTCAAGGCTTTATGGGTCAACATAGCGAAGAGGGAGGAAAATGTTACCGACTTTCCGGCGCCGACGGTTCGCGAACCTATCCGACGAAGAATACGGCTGACAGATAGAGAGACAGGAACAAATTCCGAAAGCAAAATGAGATCCAGAGTCACTTCCACTTTCTCCTTACACACGTACATGTATTTGTTTATATTTATCTTCCGAGAGATCGAAGAGAATCAGCCGGAATCTGCCTAATACATTTGAAACGAGACAAAAATCCAATCACCCATTTGAAAAATTTTTATTGTGAATCTTTTTAGTTTATTAAAATTATTTATAATCATTTATACTTTTAAAAAAAAGTTTCAATATTTTATAACGTTCTTCATCATTTCAATCTCAAAACGTGATCTGAATTTGCCACACTTTTTTTTGTGTACATTGTAAACTTTTTCATCATTATATTTATCGTTGCTCTTCGCACTCAAATAATTGAAAGCTTCATCACGAACTTCTAGTTTCTTTTTTTTTGGGCAATCGAAAAATTGTCACGTCCGACGCATGGAAACTCTCGGAAGCTATCGGAGCTTCAATTTTCCTGGGGAAGAGTGCATCAGAAGTTGGAATTAAAAAGTATCGGTGTTCGACCTATCGAAGTGGAATGTAAAAGTACACTTTTCTTTTTTCGATTCTCCGTATAAAAAAATCTACATGCGTAACCTGAATAAAGGATTCGCAAAATTGAAAAGAAAAATATATATATATATTTTTTAAAAATATGTTTATTCAAAAATAAGTTCGTTATTTTAAACGTCGAAAAAATATATTTGTGAGTTTCTTTAAAGGTGTAACGTAACGTAATAGTTAAACGTTAAATTAGTATCATTACGATCGACAGAAAAGTCACAATGAGAAATGTTTGTCGTGCATATTAAAATTTGACGTATAAAAAGTTCAAAGGGTAAGAATTCTTGCCCGAAGAATATTAAGACAGTGGAGGACATAAGAGCCATCGTATGCACTGATGAAGCCAAGGCAGAGTCAAAGTTCGCCAAGTGCAAAGAGAATTGTTCACGTGCAAGGGAGAGTTCGTAATAAAATGCGCATCGTCCGTGCAGGGACGTTGAAGTGAAAAGGAACTCTTGATGATCAAAGACCTCAAAATCTCAACGCCGGTGGGGAATGCTCGCTTTTACCCCTCGGGTATTACTCTCGTGAGCTTGAACTCAAACGGAACTGTGAGTTTACGTATGAAAAACGGGAAACGAGTGACTGAAAATCGTGTAAAATGCAACGTGAGTGGATCATTTCTCGTTCTAATGAATTATAAGAAAACCTAAGTACACATAGCAAATTTGTCCCCGCAATAAACGACAGTACTAAATATTCAATAAAATAACGCGTCTTCGATATGAATTCTATAAAAGCGTTTAATCTTATAAGTTTCATTTATTAATTTTCACTCTATTCGCAATGGAGATATGACAGCAATGATGAGGAAAGCATACCTTCTAGATCAGATTCGTTATTAAACACGAAAGACAAATATAATTACATTTTTATCAAAGTATCCAGTAAGATAAGAAATTCAAGTAAATTAATGAAAAAAAAACTAATATATGAAAAATTTAAACATCTCTATCTCATAAAAATCAAAGGATAATGTGATTTATTTTCATAAAAAGCTTCAACTTTATCTATCCTCATTCCCAGCATTTGCTGGGAAAACTTATAATTGAGCCAGACGACGAAGAAGGGCGAGAAGAAAAATTAAAGAATGCGAAAGTTTTATTATTTTCTTCATTCGTAATTACTGAGATAAGCCAAGCCCGTTCTGTCTCTCGCTTATTGAGGAATCACAAGAAAATAAAATGAAAATTAAGGGTCGGACGACTGAATCGTTTGGGATGGGGCAAGAAAATTGATGAACCGCTAATTGGGCTTAAAAGGCTTCATCCTCGTCCATCGTGGGAGTATCGAAGGTCTTCGCGTCAACCGCTTTTGCAACTCATTAATTCGGTGAATAAAAAAGGCAAGCATGAGGTGAAGAGAGAAAGTTATTAAAAATAGAAACTGCGAAAAAAATCAGAAAGGAATGTAAACTCGTAATATCTGCACTCCAGCACGTTCTAAAATACATTTAATTAACGCCGAACGCTTTTTCAATCCCCATTCGATAGCGCAGTCAACTTTTATCGAACGATCTCTGCCTCGACGATGTCTCTCTCTTTTTATCCAATATTTCGAATTTTCCGCTATTCCCCATTCCAGCATTCCTCAATAACTTTTAGTCGTTTTCATCAATTTTTTTACCACAAATTTAAAAATAATTCGTCAAACGTTCTGAAATTGGTTTTGTCCTTTTTTTTCTCCTGCAACACACGACATCCGATCGATTTATCACCAATTTGCTTAACGAGTTCCTCGAAAGTGATTCATTACCTGACCCGTGTATTGCAAAAGTACTGTTACATAGTTACGAGAAAATATGATGTTTGACACGATCATTAAATAATTTTTAATTACTCTGCTATCACTGATATAATTTTTCAAAATTGAAGCGCTGTACGCATTCACAATAATTTCAATATTTTTCGTACGTAATTTTTTTCATGCCCGTATTATTGCACGACATATTTTTACGTAAAAATGTTTCCAAATTTGCCCAACTTACTAAAGTTGTATTGTCATATATGTATAAAGCAACAGATTTAATAAAGTCAATGAAATGATTGAACTGTACATTGTAAAATGAAAACTGAAAATTCATTACTAAACGACAGAACAGTGAATTTGATCGATACGGTGCCGGGTTCGACAGGCTGATCTCATCGCCGAAATTATTGTTCTTTCCACACCCCGGCCAACAATATCAGCCTGCTAACCCTGCCCTTTCTTCTAGCCAAGCTTATTTTTCCTCCCCCAGACGTTCGTCACTGCTGCCAATTTTTTTTTTTTTCATCTTCTTCGAGCGGTGCTCGGTGAGAAAGAGCGGGGAGAAAACTTTATCGAAATAAGTTGATAACCTTCGAGCAGAAGTTGAATGCGATGCATCAAACTCGGTGAGAATAAGGCGATGGCTTGCTAATGTCAGCTTTGCACAATACCGATCCAGCGAGCTCTTTTCGGACAATGGACGTAGAAATGAGAGGCGGTTTCCGCTCTATTGCAAAAAGTTGATTGTTATCCTGGCTCAGCTGAAGAAAGGAATCCACCTTTTTATTCTTCCTTCCTCTTTTTTCTCTATCCATTTCTCTCCTTCTTTTCGTCACTACTCTTTCTCAATCCATCCTATGCGCTCTTCGTTTCTCTCCTCTCTCTCTTTTCTTCTTCGACTTCCTTTCCTGCATCAAACAAAGAATCCGCAGCGATTCAACGTTTTTTTCATCTTAACAGAGTTTTTTTTCTTTCTCGAAAAAAATTATTTCTCGTTGACTAGGGGATAATTCCATTATCAAAAAAATTCAGACGATTCGGTAAACGATTTTAAATTAAGCTGTCAATCAACTGATTATTTAATTAATAACATGAAATCAAATAATTTGTTTAAAAGGTATACAAATGAGACTTCATTTCACGAAGGTTTATGGCACCATTCTTTCTTCCAGATATGGCCTCCCATGGTAATGTTTTAACGATTTTTGAAGAGCTAATGGATTCTGGAGAGCTAATGGAGAGAGAGCAAGTTTTCTTTATCGAATATTGACTATTAGGCCAAATTTTATTACCATTGAACTGAGATGGTCCCTTACTCTATCAATTTATCAAACAGTTTTTGTGAAACTTTTGAGTAAAAAAAAATAAAAAAAGGACTAGGAAAAAGGAAACAGGAGCAAGCATGGGAAGAAAGCAACGATGAGAGGTCGTTTAGTGATGATTTAACTACATGTTTTAAGGACCAATTCATTCTGAGCGAGAGCAAATTGAAAAATTTTGTCGAGAAATTGAATGAAGTGCTCTTGATTGAAGATTGACTAGGCCAAATTTGATTGCCATTGAAAGAGATGGTCCTTTGCTCTATCAATTTATCAAACAGTTTTTGTGAAGCTTTTAGGTAAAAAATAAAAATAAAAAAATGGGCTAGGAAAAAGGAAGCAGGAGAAAGCATGGAAGAAAGTAACGAGGAGAGGTCTTTTAGTGATTACGGCCTGATGGTCACTCATTGCAAAGCGGTCTACTTCAATGGCATCCTCTTTCGTCCGAGCAGCCACTGAGCGCGCTTCGCCAAAGTTAGCGGGATGTTAAAATATAGAGACAGTCGTAGGAGCTCGATCGTAGCTCTCGATGTCGTTTTATCCCTCGCGCAGCCTCAATCCACTCAAAGTCGATCGGACGAATCATTCGATTCGAACCGATCGAAAGCAATGCCTTTGAGCTGCAATTATGGAAATACGAAGCCATTAGCCCCACAGGACGACAATTCGAGCAAGTGTTAATTCATGCCAACATGGCCCGGACTTGTCCATTCAATTCCCGGAAATACGGAAAATGCAGTCGGCGCTCAATTGCATCGACACAAATTTGATCAACATTTGACAACTTTAGCTAGATCGAGTATCGCTTCTCAAGGATTATCATAAAAACTTATTACCCCGAACGCTTATTGATCAGGCAATAACAGTGGAAACTATTTTTGACAATGAAAATCGACGAGAAAGAATTTCTTCCTTCGACTTTTTTTATTCTGTGGATGAGAAAAAAAGGAAGAGTTAGATTCCCAGGAGTGCCTCAGAATTCTTGAAGTCTGCCGGGTATTTTTCGTATCGTATATACATATAACCGTATATAACACTCAAGGGACGAGTTGTTTCCCGTGGATTGAATTAATACGTGATCAATTGTGGGAATCCAGCCCGAGAGGTCGAGAGCGAGAGTTCGTTCTCAATATGGGAATTCTTCATCGTTTGACTCGAGATTACCCGCACTCTGCTCGGAATACATCCTTCTCATATAGAAACGCCTTCCTGGGTTCCCCTCGGCGAGGCTTTTGCACTCACAGAGGTTTTCATCGCCTCTCGACCCCGACCGTGACATCCCTTCTCGTCAGAAGTTGTCTTCCTTCTCGTCAGAACGTGAGATTCCTTAAATAGTTATCGTCTCGAATGAACGAAACGACGATTCTTAAATGACAGCGAGCGAGAGAACATATTTCCTCACTCTTCATTCCTCAATCATTTTTCAACTGCTTATTTCCATTTTCGATTCATCTTTTATTTCGTTGAAAAATATAAATTTTTTGAATTTTGAACACATATGGTTTATTTATTACCTGAAAATTTCAAGTGAATAAAATTTTTAAAAAACTATACGAGCATATTTAAAAAATCTGTCATTCGAGACATTAAATAATGTTTTATTAATTTATTACCAGTTCACTTCGAGCCGCGAAATAATTTAAAAAAATGTCATGGTTACTTTTCTGCGTATACACACGAAACAAACGAATAATAGAAAAGTCAAGCGTGATTACGAAGTATATGCATAAAAGCGTGCAAAATGCAAAGTACGGATAAATCTGTATTAATCAAGTGTATTTATGGATGCACGTGGATAAAGGAGACCTGGGATCCAGTGATCCAGAACCTCCGAAGCGTATGTGCGCACCCGTGTAGCACGTGGAATAATTAGTAATCCCAGAACGTTCGGCTAGGTAGTTACACCCGCAGGAACACGCCGGCTGCTCTCTTCGCTAAAGCGTACACTCTCACGGTAACGAGCTTTCAGTAGCTTCTCTACCTCCTTCCCCCTCCCCCTCCCACGCTCCTTCTTCTCTCTAGTTTTATTTTCACTTTCTCATTCCAACATTAAGTCTCGAAGTGAACTCTTAACATCCGACGATCGGGATATAACTAAAAAAATGACGAAGACACAAAAAAAGCCCGAAAATCATGAAACAAATAAAAAAATCATGCCTCGTTATTCGATAAGTAAATACACTTTATTGTGTATTGCGAAATCATGCTTTGTCATACTCTGTAATTCTCATTCTGCTGAGAAGGATTCAATTTATTCAAATAATCTTTTAACAATTAATTGATTTTATTTTTTTTTCAATTTTCATTGCGGAGTCGCTTCTCAAGATTTTTTTATTTTGCAACCTCGGAACGAATTCATGCAATTATACGATAATGGTACCAATAATGGTACCAATAATGATTTATCATTGTTGTCATTGTTATTCGCGTACAGGAAGGAATATATATCGAGCTCTGGCGAGCGCTCTTGTATCGAGAGAGAGAGAGAGAGAGAGAGAAAGAGAACGTTCGAAGGTTCGACACAGCGCTTTTACTTCTCTCGCGTGTATGTATGCAATCTGGATCAAGGCCTGAGTCGATGTACTTACATACTAGGAATTCCAATATTGCAACTCAGCGTTCTCCTCTCCTTCGCGGAGTTTAACGCGGGCGCACACACGCGAGAGATGATCGAAGCTGAGACACCGGCATCAGCGTTCACGCTCCGTTCTCGTGACTCTGTCGATGAAATTTCGTGGTCGCGAATGCACTCAATATGTATTCTATATTCGTATTTATCGTAAATATATCCGAGACACACGCGGAGGAACGAGAGCTCGTTTCTTCGCTAAAATACGTGCCGAAGAAGCAAGGCTTGCATCAGGGTCCGCGAATGCACCCACATCAGCGTTATTCCACAGCAGACTCTTTCTAAGCCCTTCATATATATATATATTTTTTAAAACTATACATATATTCCAATTTTTCAACATTTTTTCCGACCCGAATATGCTCTCGTACAAAACACACATTATATTCTACTCGTAAAATTTTTCTAGCTTTTCTCTGCATACTCCAAAAATTCTTCTCTTTTCAGAAAAACCGCCAATTTTTTTCTGTTTTTAAGCTGAATAATAAATTTTGGAATACGGGAGTGAAATGTAAAAGCATGAAAAATGTGAAACGCTCTGACTGTGAAAATTCTGAAAATGAAGAGAATGATATATGTACATAAAATATGTATACATACATGTTCGAATTCGTCTTTAATTCCTTATTTTCCGCTCGCGAGGCTCGCTCACGTACGACGAACATGAGAGATAAAGCTCGCGGATAAAGCTGTAAAAAAGTACATACATCCGGGCAGACGGAAAGATATCGAGAGTAGTAGGCATTCCGTGTATAACGCACGGCGAGAGCTTTACGCAAGAACGAGAGGGAGATGAGACGTGAGTTTGAGCCCCATCTCGCTCTCCGTGAATTTCTTTTTCTCCCACACTACTCACATACGTACACACTCTATACTCTTCGATCTTTCTCTTTCTGTTTCTCTGAGGCGCCTTTTTCCTTCAACATCGCGGTATTCGGTATAAATTCCTCGAACGTGTTCAGATCGTGCTTCAAATACGAGCAAATCGCGGTACTGCCATGCAAGTCGCATACATCGTTGTTCCGTTCCGCGCCGTTTTTACTATCGGCACTGTTATTATTATAATGCGAATGAAAATAGGATATATGACAGGGAACGCTCGAAAGGTTTGTCCGCGACACCTGGCTCGATTGCACGGTTCTTCCGACTGGCTGATTCGTCCCGGTTTTTTCCCTCATTCCCTCTCATTTCCATGCACGAGTTCATAACACCGGGACGGGGATTGCGCGCGCGTGTAAGATGCGAGCGTTATGTACATCGAGAGGGAAAATACGAATAGAGCTTCCAACGAAATCGGCAAAGGGATAAGAAAACTCGGAGAATGGAGAAGAAACGAGTAGAGAGAACTGTCTGACAGATAAATTTACGTGTGTCGGAGAGCCCTGGTTTACTATCATTCACAGCTGGTATCTTCTACTTTATATCCCCGGTCACGATCGAAGCTCCAGTCACAGGCGTCATATCGATGAGAGTGACGAAATATTCATGATTCGCGATGTGCCTTAAATATTATCGTACTGTTTACTCAAACATCGTACACATCCAACTTTTCGCGAGTTCTTCAAATTTTGAAGAACAATAATATTCTAAAGTCTTAATACCGATACCAAAAAAAAACATACTTGACGTAAATCTATATACATTTATCTAAATTGATACTGATTTAAAAATCTGAATTATGTGAGAATAATTAAAATAGAAGTTTATGTAAAAATAACAAGTAAAGTGCAGTAAGCACAAAATTTCAAAGCTCTCCGTGAAATATGTTCTCGGACTGGAGAAATTGTTTGACTGAATTGTACGCAACGCGCGGACAGCATCCGTGCAACTGCTTTGTACAAGTTCATGAATACGAAGCAGTTATAATGTCTTGAGTTTTACACTCTTCTATTCTGCAGAGCAAAATAATGTTAAATTCCGTTTCAGCTTTCAACGCATCGAGTTCACGACGAAAGTAGAAATGCGAGTTCAAGAGTAGAAATTATTTCCAAAGTGAACATTATTTGAAAAATTTTTCGAGAACAACATTTTTTTAATCCTCAATAAATCCTTTGAAATTTTAATCCTTTGAAAGGTTCACTGGCACGTTTTACGCGGCAAGAGAGACATTTTTTTTGGTGTCTATATAATTGTATAATTGCCGAGGTATCCTAAATTCAATTTCGAGAGTTGGACAAATTAACCCGGTCTCGGACGTTGACGCATAACGGGATTAAACCGCAAATGTGACAATGTTGTCGGATGATATGAAGTTTGATGGTGAAACGGCTGGTTATCCGGGAATAAAACGTGGGGCGATTCTAGCGGGATATATAGTCTCATTGAATGCACAAGAGTTTTCGGGCTTACTGTAAATTGTTCCGTGGCCGAGAATCAACCGCGTTTGTAAAAATGTTCAAGTATTAATATCTATTTACAGATCACCCGAGATTAATTTCAATATTGTGTGTACCATAAATCCTTTTCTCTCGACGATGGAATTATTCAGTAGAAATGGAAAGCAGAGAGACAAAATAAATAGGAACAAAGTTTTTCGCGTGTTTTCATTATGTGCATCAGATGTACAGGAAAAACGTTCGATTCTTCTATATCGATGAGAAAAGAGAGGAAGTAGGGACGGAAGAGAAGAAATATTCGTATGTGACCCCATAAAGCGTGAAACAATGCCTGACTCTCGCGGAAATGTAAATGCAATGGCGCTCGGCCAGATAGTCAACGATTTAATGTAGATATAGAGATCCGCAGAACCGTGACCCAATGTCCACGGGACCTTCCATGCCAACTCGAACGACTTACCGCATCCCGATCATAATTTTCTTTCCTTTTTCTTTATTGCGCGATCATTTTGTTCTGGAACTACCGAAAGAGTTTCTCTCTTGGCTCTCGTAAATAGAAACTAAAATTCAAGACGTTTTTACTCTTTATTCAATTCCCGCTAAAATATTTGTTCAGATTATCAAAGTTTCGCTTCTCATATTTAATTTTATAAAAAAAAATTCATAACAGTAATGCGTTCTCACGTTTTCTCAATATTCTAGAATAAATCCGTTGTATATTCGGTATATTTATTGAATATCGAAACATTTTTATTAGCATATAACTGACAAAGAACGAAAATTTGAATTTTTATCAAGATACCTTTTTTTTTAATTTTTGCTTCTCTGCAGGACTGTTATTTATTCTCTATTAAATATATTTCAAAGTTAAATTTTAGTTTACATAAAAAAGTAATTCATAAAGGGGATCCTATTTAATTTCTGACCATTAATAAAGCTCGGTTCCTCTTTGAGTTATTCTGCAAGAGGCTTATCCTTGATTACATTTAAAGCACGGAAATTAATTAAATTAAATTTATTGAAAGCTCTATCGTCTCCTTATATGCATGTCCGGATTATTACAAAAATAATTCAAAGTTTATGTTAGTTCATACACGTCACATCAGTATAATTAATGCTCAAGCATTCTCATCAATAATATATTTGTGTGACTAAAAATATTTTGTGAATTAATCAAGTATATAAAAATATGTAGAAGGGAATTATTGAAAGACTAAAAAAGCGTTTAATTAAGACGGCAAATACATTCATTTTAAGTGTCCAACTTGGCAAGAATGAAACTAAAGAGGATGAATTTTAGAAGTGGAAGCGTTGCCATCACCAAACAAAGCTCCAGAGACTTAGATTCAAGAAGTTTTGCCGAAATTATGAAAGTCGAAGCGAAATGAAGGAGAGAAAGAAAGGGAGGAGAAACAAAGAGGACTTCGATATGTGCTTTAACGTCGTAAAGTTTCGTCGTTCAATTCTCCCTGAGTTTTAAGCTCAGGTGGCGGTTCCTGATTCTCCTTTCATGCAACACCATACTCTTCAGAATTTCTCTTTTCCCGGTTCTCTCTCTCTTTCTCTCTCTCTCTCTTTCTCTCTCTCTCTCTCTCTCTCTCTCTCTCTACAGCCAGCCGAGTCACTTCAACGAGCCTTTTCCCCAAAGTCCCAGAGGCAAGTTAACAGGTGGCACACTGCATATACTTCCGACGTGTATGTCTATACGGAAACGTACGTTTTGTCCTTGGACAACTTGCGGTCTATTATTCAACTGTATATCGAATGCATTCTCTCACATAAGCAAATTCCTTTCTTACGTATAATCCTCGTAAATTTGTGTATCGTCACTTTGTTCCAGTGATGACAAATAATATTGACTTCCTTTGAACAAATAGTCATTTCATTTCAAATCGTTGAGTAACTTTTGTAATTATAAATATAATTGCAATATATTGTCTATATTCTCTAGTCTAAATTCTAGATTTATAAAACAAACATGAAGTGTTGATATTCTCTGGTAGTCGCAATAATTTCTTTTTCATGTTATAGTAATAATATAAATAAGGTTCTCATGGGAAAAAAAAATTTGAAAAAACTGTTCGGAAAATTCGAGAAAAACTGAAAGTACTTTTTTTCTATAGAATTTTTATATTTAGACTGGTCAACGTATGTCGTTTCATCTTTTTTTAATAATTCCATAAGCGATGGCCATTATTTTTTTAAATTAAATTGCTGCTATACATATTTAATGTTATTTAAAACAAAAAAAGCAGACTTACCGATTCTGATAACCGGTGGGAGAGACATGGCAGTTGTAACGAGAATAACGATGACGGCGTACAAAAGTGCCATCGTGTAGTCTCGTCTGTGTGTGCAAAAAGTGTCGCACTTCGGATGTTGTTATCACAAACACACGAGACTACAACATCGTTCTCGCGTGCATTTAATATCGAGCCTGTACCAAGCCGTTCTCGTACTTTTCCACGTAGCAATTTCAATTGATAATAATCCCAAAACCGAACGATAATACCGGCCGTCCATTTGCTCCCGTGTAGATTTATATATTTATTGATAATTTAGTCACGATTTTCACCACCAGCTTAACGATGCGTTGCATCGATGCATCCTCATCTTCCGTAATCCTCGCCGTTCAATTCTCCCGTTCTGTAATTCACAAATTAACACGAAATATTAATAAACGAATCATAAATATATAATTAAATATTAGCATGATTGATGCATATATCGTCCATTGAAAATCGTAAAATAATTGAAAAAAATTTCAAAAGCTATGTTTTCAAAAAAAAAAAAAATTCATTCTCTCTGTCTAAAATATGCTTATTAGTGAGATTTTTTGCTCTCAAAATTTCGCACTTGTTAACATTTGATGTGTTTCAAGATTTCTTATATTTGAATGGTGACTTTAGATGTAGGAAACTGTCCGATTAAAAATGTTCGATTCTGAGAAAGGAAGAGATGAGATGGGAGGAAGAAAAAAAATGAATTTTATAAATGCACGGGTATATACGTTAAACCAGAATGTATTTTCGCCGGCACGCGAACATCAGTCGAGTAACTAAATCTCATTTATCGCTGGGATTCGTGATTTTTTGTCGAGTCTGGGAGAGACTGACGGATGGAAAGGACATTTATATTCAATGGTAGCCAACCAAGCCGTGCGCGACAGCATCAGCAAGACTTGAAGTGTTTCGTCCCTGATTTTATCTCTCTCACACTATATCGCTCCGTCTTCCTATTTCTCAGCAGCCGACATGATGAGATGCAAGTTGCGAAGTGTGCCTGAAAAAAGCTCGCTATTCGAGCTACTTCGAGTTCTTAATGAAGGAGTATTTTCGTCATTTCGTTAAAACTCTACGGACTTCTACGTTTCTGTATAACATTTGCTCAAACTTTACTGATTTATAATTTGAGAAGAAAAAAAATACGCATAAAACTTTGGTAAACATTTTTTATCGCGAGAAGAACACAAATTAAAAATTTATTTTGTTTTCTCTGACATTTAATTTACTAAAACGACGCATGTCATCATTTTAAATTGACATTCATCGACAAATGCATGGTTGGTAAATATTGAAACAGAAATGTAAAATTGTGTTTGTTTTTTCTGGTTTTTCATTTCGTATAGTGGCATTAGCTTTTAAACTGAAATTTAACAAAAGGCTGATCGTCAATAATGAAACAATAAATCCGATTATAAATCGAGATTTTGTGTGAAACGAGAATTATGCAAAAAAAATTGGTCTTTATTTGCTGTACGTATATGTGAATTGTTAATACGCTTATTTTTTCGGATTAATCTGTCAGAGTTTAATGGAGAGCAAGATGAACATTACCGAGAGTTGCTTTTTGTATTTAAATGCAACGATAATATACAATTATGTCAATACGGAAGAGAATATATGTATCCAAATTTTGTTTCCTAAATAGACGTAGAGCACACACCGCAATGCCGCGAAGAGGGCCGGTCGCGCCGGATCGTTGATGCAAATCCAATTTTATTCTACCGGACGCACTGCATGTAAATTACCACCGCCAGTTATACAACTTTCTTCATTCTCTTTTTGGGGCTTCATCCTTCCCCCATTTTTTCATTCAATTTGCCGGTGCTTCTCATGCCACTCGTCCGCTCAAACTTTTTATCGTCTCCATATTGATAAATAATGAAGACGAAAAAACAGCACGAAAGCTTCCTCTTATACTATATTCTCTTATACCAACGTTTCTTTTTTTTGAAAGTCTGAAAAAATTATGGAAAAATATTGTTTCACTCGTGTACGAAAGAAAAACTGAAAAACCAATGGAGCCTTTGGAATGTTAACAACGTTAGCAGCAAATATTTGATAAAGGTATTATTTTCATTTCGATTCGGGTATACATATTCGTCTGATAATAAAGAGTATTTCGAGATGGGAAATTCATTTTGAGAGCTGCATAATTATACTGAAAACACGAGTTAATACTCATTTGCTTGTTCTGTAACAGCGTGTATTCTCTGTAACACGATAGGAGAACCTATATGAGCTGCTCCGGGTCAGCGAGTTCGTGCGGACGAAGCAAGCAACGCGAGGCCAAGGATGAATCTCGAATTTCCCTTGTAAATCATCAGTATACACACTGTACAAGGAATTTCGTGCGTTGCATCCCCTTCATAGAATTCTCTCTTTTCATCGCGATATACACGTTTCGCCATTCGTAAATTTTTTTCCTTTTTTTTAAACTTCCCCTGTTTTTTAGAGTTTTTTTTTTCATTCACATGTTTCACCCGCAAATTAATTACGAAAAAATACGAAAAAATTTTTTTCGTGCTTCCATTTTTTTGGTTTCGTCCGGGCGGAAATGAAAATCCCGAATAAATTGTATTTCGATCACTCGTATATGAAAATTATTCGGTGGTTAATTGGTTATGAAGTTTCAGACAGGGAACCGAAAGCATTAGGAATATTTTACTCACTCGTATATTCCTAGACATAGTAATTCTATTCAGGTTCGTAGAACGAGAGACATTCGCAAAGGATTTTCATAGAATATGGAAAAAGGGGGATTTTCGTGGAAACCGCTTTGATTCCGATGTATTTTATAGGTCCGGGGAATCCCTAGGTGATATCGATGAGATCCCTTCAGGATATTGCGTGAATCCTGGATGAGATACCATTCGCATTTTCACCGAATACATTGATACTTTGACCTTTTCCCAAGCCACAATTGATTGCATTGAAAACCGATAAAATAAAATATCGATTCTTCATCCTTTTATTTTACTTTTCACCATTCGGCAATTTACGTATCGACACGGAGTAAGAACTCTCCGGAGCTATATGGACAAAAAAACAGCAGAAAGAAAAAAAATACATTTTCATGAAATGCGAGTAAATAATAAATAGGAAATAATGCGTCCGGAAAAAGGTGGGAAACGTTTCAAGTGCCGGGAAAACGGGTTGAGGATGTTGAGCGAAAATAAAATGGAGGGAGAGAAAGGACGCGGAGTCGAAGAAAATTGTGAGAAATTCGCAGACGCTTGTATTTTCCAGAAGCGTCGTGTGTTGCAAATTGCTCTACGTCGACGAGAAAAGGAAAAGTGCCGCAATCCGTCCGACAGTATACATACTAGTTTCTGGTACGTAATCAGCGGGAAGCGCTTGAAATAGCCATAGAGTGAGGAAGATAGAAGCGAAAGAGAGACCGAGAGAGAGAGAGAGAGAGAAAAGAAAAGAAAGAAAGAGAAAGCGAGCGACAAACAAACAGAGTATATATACGAGGGAGGCAAAGTTACCCGTTCCTAAATTAGGTTAGCGGAAATCCCTTTAGGGTAACTCTAATGGCGGGGGCGTGAGTGGCATGCGGCCCGGCGATTCGCAACCCTTTCTCGCCTTGCGTTGAAGACTGCCTCTGCTCTCTCTCTCTCTCTCTCTTACTCTCTTGGTCACTTCACTATATTCTTGATGCCGCGACTTAGACCAACACGCCTTTGTCTCTTATACCGTATCGTGACTTTTGACCTATCGATCCCTCAATGAAGACATTCAATCTTCCAGTGGATGAAGCATGAAACAAAAATTAAATATTCATAAAGAGATTTACAGTCACGAAATTCTACTCAAAATTTCAACTTCCTCGTTCTGTTTTTTTTTTATACATTTTTAAATAATTCGGTATATAGAAAATTACAAATTATTTCTTGAGACAATAAATTGTGTTGTGTTTAATTTTTATTTTCGATATTTTTCAATTTTCAAAGACAACATTTTACTTCGAATATGTGACCCTTTTCGTAGAAGCATATTTTTTTCTGTGCATCGTAAAAATATAAATTTATAGAGTTTATCTTCTAAATTATCCTAATTAAAGATAAAACGGACACCATCCAAAACGATGACGTAAAATTTCAATTAGAGTTTTATGCCTCAGTTTGATGCGCATTACAAAGGAGCTCTCAGCCACTCAGGATTTTATATTTTGAGCTATTTTGTTTTGCGACTCTATACGCAAAAGGGATGAGGAAAGGCAAATGGGCCCTCGGATGAGTTCATCGTGAAAAAGGGATAGAGTGAATCTGCTTATACTTCGTGAATACTTTTACAAGATCATTGGCAGGCATCACAAAAGATTCATCAGCAAAAGTATAAAGTGCAAAGAGAAAATAATGCATATGCTGACGAAGAAGAAAAGGAGGAAGAAAAAAAATAACATCCCCTTTATATTTTACTTTTAGCAACGGGACGAACGTTTTTCAAAAACACTGATTTTTTTCTTAGCATATATTTTGCGATAAAGAAAGAAAGAAAGAAACTCTTGTGTTTCTGTTTCTCATCATTTTATCATTTATGACAGTTTTTTGCCAAAATAAATTTTCGTCATTTATCTCGACAAATAAATAAGTTCGTTTATAGTCAGATGACGAAGAAACAAAAAGTTGGACTTCCACGCCAGGGAAGATTCGACGCGTTGCACGTGGGAGTTCCGACGAAATAAAACTTTTGGTTCGCAAAAATCAGCCCTTGGGATGTAGAAAAAATAGAGGAGAACGGGAGACTTGTCCCGGTCAACGCTAGCATGACAGTCGATGAAAACATAGAATTTTTCTCTCTTTTCCTTGCTTCTTCGTTTTTTTTTCTCGTCTTCCAATCGCCAGGAGGTATCTGCGGGAAACCCTGGGGATTTACGTATGGAGGGACACAGTAGATATCGTTTGGTGAATGGTACCCCCAGGAACAAAAAAAATATAGCCGAACAAAAAAAGGAAGAAAAAGATTGGTCGACGCGCGTATGAAGAGACGATGAAGAAAACGATAAAACAGAGGTGAAAGAAAAAATGAACTCGCGAAAGGTCGAAGTAGGCTTGGAGAAGTCTGATCTTTCGAACCTTGGAAAACAAAAGCTTTTGTCCTTTATCCACGAGTAAGAAAAATATATTTGCGAAGAAAAAAGGAAAAAGGGAGAGGAAATAATATGAAAGAACGTACGTAGAAATCCTCGTATATAGAATCATGCGTATACATATCACGTCGACATTTTCACATGTTGTGGAGTCTGTTTATACTTAGGAATATGAGCAAAGGTCCAACGCCTGAGCCTCATCTTTATCCCAATAATCTTTCTTTGCCATAGAATGGTAAAAAAATAATTCACTGAGAAGAAAAACGAAAAAGTTTATATAGAAAATCTTTACTACATGTTTTGTATCTTTGACTTGGGAATGAAGGTCTAACGAATATAATTTTTTGTGTTCAAGTAAAAAAAACGAAACGAAGTATTCGACTGATCTCATATGAAAAAAAAATTCATATGAGAATTCGCCTAAAAAATTAAAAAAAAAATTAAAAAAAAAATTAAAAAATTCACCTAAAAATTAAAAAAGGAAATAATCAATTGTATCCCCATGCTTGCATTTTTTAAATTAACAACACAAGCATTTAATATAATTACTTTTCCATTTTATATAGCTTCGAACGAACCATGTGATAAACTCACGATAATTGATGGTGTTTCGTTTTTAATAATAATAATAAATTTGAAAAAGGATTCCAGATCACTGCGTTATATAAAGATGGACTGGATTGTGGTTTTCGCTGAAAATTTGATCATATAGAGAGGAATGTAGAATGTAGACATGAATTAAAACACAGAATTAAAAATACATGAGAACTTGATCAAAAACAAATTTCATCAATTATTTCGTTCTATCACGGAATTACTTGTTTCGTGTATAATTCACACAAGAGGCGAATCGTTTTGACTGAAATACCTTTTGTGCACGTATGCGTATGTGCAGCTAATTGATACATGCAAGCATTATTAAATATCATACGATATTTCAAATATACATATTAGGGTGTTCGTTATTTACTAAGTTGGCTATTTTTGCTTGGGTATGGGCCAAATCGTTAGTTTGTTCAATAATTATTCAATAACTATTCGATATTTATTTCATAATTTTTTTTTTTCATTTTAATTTGTATTCGGATAAAATAATAATTGTAGATGAAAGAATGATTAATAGAAAAACCATCAAACTTTTTTTTTCGTATTTGAACTTAAAATTGTTATTAAAATAAAATAAATAATGATTTGTGTTTTTAAAATTCTTATTAATTTTGTGGATAATAATGCTTTTTTGCTAAATAAATATTGAAGGGTGAGTAAATTAAATAAAATTATTGAAAAAACCAGTAAAAATGCATTTTGGAGCTTCTCAAAACTATTGATAGAAATTTATGACACCTATAAGAAAATTTTCCCATCTAGAGAGATCATAATAGAAGCAGAATCAACAATATTATTAATAAGTTATTGAATATAATAAGGAAAAAAAATTCTAAAAAGTGAAAAATCTCCATGTTATTTAAATGGGAAAAATATCGTCATTCAGGCAGGGTTAAACGGCATCGGAGGGGGTTTTATTTTTTCAAAATTCTTTGTAGGACAAAAACTAACGATTTGGCTCATACCCAAGCAAAAATAGCCAACTTGGTAAATAACGGATACCCTAATACATATAGTATATTTTGAAGCAATTATGGCGTTGAAGAATATTTTAATATGTGGGTTATTAAATAAAAACTTTAAATGAGTCAGAAATATGCATAGAATGTTTAGTATAATATCTTTAATATCTCGTAGCAAATATTCATAATTTTTCTTAATATATAGTAATTTTTTCAATTGTTCTTCCAACTGACTGCGCATATTTATTAACTTCAAAAATACTCACGATGTATCAAATTTTTCTTTCTAAAAAAATATATATACACTTTTTTTAATAATATCGATGAACCTGTACATATTGGCTTACACTTAAACTTAATAGAAAATTCTGTATATGTATATTTAGAGAAACTTCCTTTCATTGTGGTATTTTTCTCATATAAAGTAGATGGGTAATATGTGAACTTGGTCGTTTTGCCACAGCTTTTCCGCGATTCTAATTGCTCGCGATGACGCGAGTTTGATCGTTCAATGAGACTAACTTCATTTTTTATCCTCTTTGAAATTGGTTACTCGAATTCTATCTGTCAGTTTGAAATGTCAAACATCGAAATGTCAGAAATCGAAGAAAAACGCGAAAAAGTTACGAAACGAAAAAATTAACTAAGAAATTCTCTCTTACCAGTCAAAGGGCATTTTTCGTTCAACTCATTGAATAAAAAAATGCAATAGTTTCATGAATGCGCAAAAAAAACAAGACTTATTATTGGACAAGGCAATAAAATTTGCAGGTTTTCATTTGAATATTCCATCTCTATACTATGGCCAATCCCTGGTGAATGTTTTTTCTTATATTTTTCACTAATCTATATATTTGCAGAATTATGCATAATAGAAAAAGAACAGTAAGTAAGATAAATAATAAATAATAAAAATTGACCATTCTCTCGAGAGTAATCAATTTCGGCAACTGAAAAGTTATTTCAAATTTCGTAAAACTTTCGATCATACGCCCTATTTTTTGTTCAGCAAAAACCGTGGCAATATTTTAAGCGCGAGTCACGAAAGTATTCAGTGAATGAGTCTGGGGGTCACTCGGGAGATGATTCAATTTACTCTCGTCTCCGTGTAAATATCGCGCAGGAGTAAAGTTTCTCGATGAAAGGGAACGATAAAACAGCGAGAGAAAATTCTTTTTTAGGGTATTTCCCCGCGTTTTGCGCTCGTGACTGACGCCTGGCTTTTTTATCATTGCAACGAAATTAGCGAATTTTTCGAATTTCATATAAATCATGCCGCTCGTGCGATTCGCCTCTCACCGTCTGGCAGGCAAAATGAAAAAAAAAGAGCTTTCAGTTTTGTGATGCTTCCTTCGCGACGATGCATGCACTCTCTGTCCACTGTGACCTCCTTCGATAAGCCCACAGTGTATCGGCTTCCTGAACTCGGAATTGTCCCTACATATATCTATACCGCATGCGTACACACGATTCACACAGTTACGCTCAAAGTTTTCGCGGCAAGGTTTCCTCCTAACCCTTTTTCGAACCACTTCATATAGGCGAGTGAGAAATTTCGTTCATAAAATGATTGTTTCAATCTCATATTTCTTTCGGAACAGCTTCAAAGTTTTTTCTTTGAGATTTTGGACTTTTTATTTATTCGAAAAATCATTCACTTGTTATTCGGTGATTTTATTTAATCTGGAAAAGCAAATATTTTCCATTGAATTCAATTTTCATTTATATATATAACAGATAAATAAACTCACCAGATGATTTTCTTTCCAATTAATCGACACTTCGAATACGATTTTTCTTCACACTGAGTAATTTTAAGCTTTCAATTAAAATTTATCTTCTCGAGACACAGAACACGAAACACAAGTTTTAGTTAACAATAAGAATATATTACATTGAAAGTTCTCGCACGACACACGAAACCTTTTTTTATTGACATTGTGCAACGATTTTTCCTTGGCGCACCGCAAAAACAATTTTTTGTCAACCAATAAAGGAAAGTATTTTTACTTTTGTTGCTCCTACTATTATTGTTGTAAAAATGGAAAATGAATAAGGGGAAAGACCGGATAGTTTGGCTCGTTGAACGGAAAAGTTGCGATCGAGTCTGTGGATTTGGGAGCAACTATTGGATATCGAAGGATACGAGACGGAAATCACGGACACGCCTTGTCGAACGACGTACTTGGAATGTAATTATCGGTATGAGCCGGCAAGGCCTGGAAAATTTTGTAATATGACGTTCCGGTGGATGCACCGCGTGAATCGGAGATTCGGTAAATCGACGCAGTGTCGATCTCTATTAACTTTAACGTCGTGGAACGCGCTATCTCGAACGAGGCCGGTTATCCTTAACGTGACCGCGCGCTTCGTGAACTCCCCGAACATCCGCGAACACGAAACTTCTATCGTCCTTCCAGGCCAAATTTCGCCCGTCAAATCATCCGTAACGTAACTATTACGTCAAACGATTATTCCTTCTCTCTTTCTCGTCTCGTTAAGTTTCACCATATCGTTTTCACATATCGCCTTGATCCTCCTCATTTCTGCCTAATCTAACGCAAATCGGATTTCACTGATACGAGAAACCCATTGTTTATTTTTTATTGGTTATATACCCCGTGATCGAGCGCCGATCAAATTTCGCACTTAAAGTTCACGCAGTGAAAAATCCTCCTCTATATAGTCGCAATTTCCATCCAGGATTTGTTCAGACACAAAAAATAATTCACAATGCTTAACACGTTGATTCGATTTCATTCCATCGACGCGTACAATCAAACGAGGTGGATTATTCGGTTTTAGTTCTTTTTGTTCTTCGATAATTACATAACCGCGTGCTTCGTGGGAGCTGAAGAGAATTCATTCAAAACACGTACTTTGAAATTGGTTTCGCAATCGAGTTATAACTTTCCGTAAATTTCAAAGTTCTACGAATATTTTTACACCTCAAAATCATCGGTGCAATACAAAAATTAGAATTGAATAATTGGTTAAGCTTCCGGAAACCGATACGATTTTATTTTTATTTTACGAAAACGTGTATTATATTTTCGATTTTCATAGTCATTATATTTTACAGAAAGGGGAGAAAATATTCTCACTGCACGATGATATATTTCGCTAATAACCCGAACTATTTCTCTCTCTCTCTCTCTCTCTCTCTCTCTCTCTTGTTTTTTCACTAATCACATTCTCCCAAAACTTGGTAACTCAATTCACACGTTTGTCAAACTCTATGTGACGTTTTGGAACGAGACTTCTTTTTCCAATTAGTTTCTTTTTTATTACATTATTAAAATAACAACAATTATTTGCTTCCGAAGATCTTGAAACAGCGTTAAAAAAATTCATAACAATTATTTATTTACTTCGTTATCATCGGTCGTATCGATCTAGGGCTACATTTAAATATTATTTTTGGCACACACGAAAAAACACTCGGTCGGGTAAGAAGACGAAATTTGTTGTTCATTTGGCAAATTGCGAAATCGGCGGTGTCCGACGATCGCGGAAGACGCGCGTGCACTGGCTCGCCGAACTTCTAAACCGGGAAGATGTGCGCGCGCGAATCCGATGCCAGAGGGGGATGCTTTACGGGGGTTGGCACCCTCTCGATTGTGTAGAGTGTGCATGCGAGGCTGCGAGCGAGAGGGATAAAGAGAGAGAGAGAGAGATAGATGAAGAGAGAAAGCGCGCGGGCGCAATTCTCACAAATACGCGTCTTGTTATCATGCGCTCGCACACTCGCGCATTTTTTCCCGTCCGGCCGTCTCCCTCGATCTTTTTTTCGCCAAATCGCGGAAATTTCTTTCAGAGTTATCGGCTCGAGTGTGCGTGACAGAACGGTATTGCCGCGTTTTATTTGTGCAAAAAAAAAGATGGGAATGAAAGAGAGGAGAAATTTTGAGTCCACACGCAGTACATTGCGCAAGCGCTCATCCAAACGAGTCGAGCTCTCGCATTTCTGGGTTACATGGACACGAGTAACGACTGATGACCTCCAGTCGAGCTGATCGAAAGCCTCTTTTCATTTTTTTTTTCAATTAACGAAAGTTCGAGCCTGATGATCGTGTTTAAAATTAAGTCTCAGATTTGAAGTCATTATGCATGAGAAATTAAAATAACAATAAACTATGGCACCAATCATTAAGTCACAGAGTAAATGTTTCAGAGTTAATTCCATTTTCGTATTTGTTCGGCTTCTAATCCTAAAAAATTATAATATTCACTTTGGCTTCAAAGTAGTCGATACAAAAACTTTTGAAAATTACAATGAAAAAAAAATAAGATAAATGAATGACCAAATATTTATTGTAATATATGCTCTGTGTATTGAAACAATGAATGTAAGGTTAAAGCGATTAAAATTAATTACTCAAAGCGCCGATCTGAAGGGCTAAAAATATGAAGCTAGGAATTTATTGATTTCTAAAGCTAATCAACACATATACTTTTTGCCAATTTTCTTCAAGGTACCTGTATATCATGAAAAATACAAAAAAGAACGAGCTAAATCACTCAATTCGTAAAAACAATAGGTTTCTGAGAATAAATGAAAAAATCTAATACTTTTCGTAACGTTTCAAACGCACTGATAGCAATTACGGGGGGTATTATCGTTTCTCACGTGAAAATTATTTTCCAACTTTTTTCGCTAAAATTTGGCACACATTGAGATTAATGTGATATCTAAATTTTGTCGAAATTTCAATAACTTCCACCGTCTGGAAATCAAGATATTTATCTTTGAAAATCGCGTTTTTTTGGTGACTCTCATATGACCGCGTGATAAAAGTTGCAATTTTACACAATGAATAACTCAACATCTGCACGGTAAAACATCCTAAAATTTGAAACACATTTTAATATGACATAAAAGAACTTAAATATTAATTTTCGTCAGCTTAATTTGGAAATAATATCGCTAAATGATTTTTGCTCTTACTTTACACGTAAAACGAATGCGCGCGGGCGAAGATATGATAATACCTCCTTAATTTTGGCTATGAAAAAAATTCGTCCCGTTCGTAAAAAAATTTGATTTCGCCGATATGAAAAAATCTACCACCCTTCCCGGCATTTCAATAAAAACAATAATTTTTATTTTGTATACATACTTTTTCTCTTCTTATTTTTCTTTTTTTCCGGCTTAAAGTTTTTTTAATTCCATAATTCTCTTTTCCAGTCCTCTTCGACCGATTTCCTCTTCTGAATAATCGCTTTCACTCATAATCTTTATAAAAATTTGCAATAATTTTTTATTTGCGTGATTCTTTCGACACACGAAAGAAGAATGAGTTGTTTGGTTGCTAGTGGTAACAGCTAGCCGATGTCAGCCATGAGACAAAAAAGTTTTTCAATGACTCTGAAGTGTGTGAAAAATCGGACACGAGGGATTACTACCGTACGTGATCTATCGAAAGAGGCGCGGAATAAAATTACGAGCCAAATGCCTCCGCATCCGCGATTATGCCACCCTCATCTTCGGCTCAGGTGGCAACAATGTTCTACTTTTCTCCCTAGGTGCGTAATATAAATGATTTGACTTCTCTTGTTGATACTATAGTAATTTATCATTTCGAAACCGATAATGATTCATCAAGCTTTTGGACTTGTTGAATACCATTTCGATTTATCCTTCATACTTTCGGTTTTTCCCTGTTGATTTTCATCTTCACAGTATAATGGTCGTTTTGAAAAAGTGCTCAATAATCGACAAAGCCTAACGAAAATACAAGCTCACTTATTGATGGGATGATTGGCCAGAATATAAAAATAACAATGACTACGAGGATTCGAGGATACCGCAAACAAAATTCGATTTTCTCCACAATATTTATTGAGCAATTTTTTCTTTTCGTTTTTAATAATATTTTCGCTCTGCATATGATATTTTCCAAGAAAACTCAAGCTGATGTAATTGCATATCTGAGAAATATTTTAATCTACTGGCATACCTGGAAGCAAATACATACATATACAATGCATATTATGTATAATAATGTGACGACCGAAGACAAATTTTAAAAGTTATTTGTAAGGCTATCAACTTTTTCGTTAATTAAATAAATATTCTCCGAAGATATAATTACTTTTCCACTGCTTTTCGGTATATATACATTTTTATTTGCGTATAATTTAATACGAGTATGAAAATTATAATTCATATTAATAATTTGCATTATTTTTCTGTTGGATAATGAGGCAAATGTCCTAAGAATTACCGTATATACTTCTGGAATTTTTTCCTTCAATTTATTTCTCTTGTTACTGGTAAAAGACTAATAAATTTTCAAAATTTGAACGATCCAACGTTTTTTGAATATAATTGAACGAATACATTATCTTCCCTACTTTTTCTCCCGTTGAAGAAAAAAAAAATGAAGACGAAGTATGAAGAAAAAAAGAGAATAATCATCAAATATCATTTGGGGTAGATGGTTCGTTCTCTCGTTATTCAACGACGTCCGCAAGGAAATTCCTGATTACACGGACGCGACAGAGAGAAACCGTCGACGGGCCTTGAACCGTGACGATGAGGATTCTGTGCGTTGTTCTCGCTCTTCTCTCTTCCTCGTGCTCGTTTGGCAGGTTTCAAGGTCGTTATCGTGCCTCGAGAAAGAGAGAGAGAGAGAGAGGCGTGCGAAATGGCGAGCGGAGGAACAAGGAGGACGATAACCAACGAAACTGTGTCTATATATTGTGAAAAAGAAGGAAGAGAAAGAGAGAGAGGACAAAAGTGATGAGAGAGAAAAGGCGAGAAATCGGTGCTTCATCCCCAAGAGGCAATTCCCGTACGCGGCCGCAATTAATTTTAACGGTTACGAAGAAACCCGGATTATCCTTGACTGTATACACTCACATACGTATTCGTATATAGAGAGACACGGGAGAGTTTTCACGTACACGGCAGCTAGGTTCTCGGCGGGATCCCTCGACGGATTTTCTTACAGCGAGAGGATCTCGCCTACATGATTCGAGAACGGAGTTACGGCGACGAGATTTCCATGGAAATACTCGCTCGGGACTTTTCTCGGGACGTACACAGCGCGCGACGAGAGGATTTCCCGTACCGCTACGAAAATACTGGGCGTAAATGAAAAGGACCATCGTTTACCACCAGCGTGAAACTTTGCGAGAAATCCTTATCATATTCCTCGAACTTTCCTCGCGACGACCCCCTTATCCAGTTCGAACGTACGTGTTGCGAATTTTCAAACCGTTTACCACACATTTTCACGAGCCGCGACACTTTCTTCATAATGAAATTTTTAACGCCCGCTTATTAGTATAACGATTTTTATGAACTTTTTGTCTCTACTATTAGTCGATGCAAACGCGCTAGTCTCTGTCTCCCAGGGTCAATATAATACGAAGCGTCACAGTCACTTTCAAAGAACTATGAATTTTATTTTTAATGAACTGTCACTTCACGATATCAATGAATTTGGTTACAATCACCATGGAAATGAAAATTATTCTGAAAAATTATTATGAAAGTTTATTACATTCCATTACGGTGATGTGAAACATCCAATTTTGAGTGAATTTTCGGACAAATCCCACGTTCTTTTTTTCAAGCAAATGAATTGAAATTTGAATATTTTATGCAGTGTACACTAAACTAATGCATGATATTCTTGAAATTAAAAAAAAATCAAAAAAATTTAAAAAATTTTTTTCATTTTTTGAAATTCCAAGAATGTCATGCACTAGTTTAGTATACATTGTAAAACATATTAAATTTTCAATTTATTTGCTTGAAAAATACGAGCGTGGGATTTGTCCGAAAAATCACTCGAAATTGGGTGTTTCACATCACCTTATGTCAAAAGACATTTGCAACTAATTAACGTAATTTACGAAATATTAGATATCATAATAAAAAATAGAAAGGAATTAGGAAATTTGTGTGTTGTCAACAAAATCGAAATTTATATTTACCAATAATTGCAACGTCAAAAATTAATTATCATCGATTTGAGTAGTACTCGAGGCTATAATTTCAAAAATTTTAAAATGTCACGCAATCGAAAAAGTATACGTTGTTTTCCATGTAAAAAAAAGTAATTAGCAACAAATTTTTTTGAAAAAATCAAGATAGGAAGATGTGCACACTCATCGAAAAAAAAATTGAATTTTAAGAATTGTAAGAATTTTCGTATCAACGTTATGCTTTGATCACGAAAATATTCGACTTCAAATAATTAATTTCTCGGTAATTAAGTCGATGATTTACCCTGAAATTTTGCAGGAAGCTTATCATTCATAAGTTCTAAAGCCTCTAATTTTTTAAAACAAATCTGAAGAATTATTTAAAACAATACGACTACCTAAGTAGATAAAGACGGTCCTACTTTATATGTAAGGATTTTCATCTTAATTGTCGTCTCCGAACGAATCCAAGAGGTTGAATAATATTGCAAATTCGATTTTCAGGCTCCATAATGGTTCGACTATAACAAGAATTTTCGTTGTTCAGTCATTAACCCGAGCTGCGTGAAGATCGCTTCTGCGAAATAAACTCGCGGGACTTTTAAATGGTCGTTGCTACGTTAAGGAGCCTCGTTCGGGGTGAAGTTAAACTTTAAAATACTCAGGAGAGCACGGACTCTCCCTCTCAGGCCTCGTATCCACACCGTATAATTCAGGGCTCCTACGCAGAGTCTAATTTCACATAAATTAAGGTGAATATCTGTAGCTAAGCAACGGATATACGAAAACTTTGGAATAGCAGAGCGAACTCTTCGACCACATTCCAGTTCCTCTCTCGACAGGATCCCGGCCTCGTTGTTGCCTTCTCCACAGCCCATTAGCATCGTTTTTCCTGCTCCCGTACGAATAAGAAACCCGAAACTTACAGCGGAACGAGAAAATTCTAACATCATCGAGCAACGCTCGTTACTTTGCGACCAATTAAATTACTCATCATTATTCTCGTATCAAAATGAAATTACAGTTAATGATTTTCCATATTCCGAATACTTTTTTCTTTGCTTTATACATATACTGTATAAAATTATATAATTTTCTGAAAATAAATAAAGTATTGGGGGAGTACAATAATAAGAATAAGAAGGCTCTTGTTCTTCGAAAAAGCTTGGAATAAACTCATCGCTCAACGAAATTAGCTGCAGCTAATTTTTACCAGAATAATGTTTTATTGCTATAGGAGAATATATTTGTTTAAAAATAAATTTTCATATTTTGTTCGAATTAGCGAGAACATGGTTTCTCTTTCTTACCATGATTAACTATTTTTCTTGATTTAAATTATGTTGCATGTTATTCCAATAAATTCTCAATCTACAAAGTATTGATATTTTTTGTCGTTTTCTTATTTGCTAAGACCTCATCGTGACTGAGAAATTTTCGGAAATTACTTGGTGAACGATGATAAATTAAATTAGATAAGAGCGGAGAATGCATGATTATACCGGTGAGTTCGAGCAAAGTCGACGAACATTAAAATCCAGGTTCGCGCACCGCCGTCGGCACCAATTAATCCGATATATCGCGAAACCAGGAAGTCCCTGAGGGCGCCCTTGTTCTCGTCGATATTCGAGTCCATTGTTCATAAGCCACCTCGCTATTGGGCTCTATATACGTGTGTATGCATAGATAATCGTGTGAGTACTTGGAACGCGGCCAAATCGTTTGAGTACGCTTGAGGTGGGTCACTCATTCGATGTTTCGATGATACTTGCCGACATTATATACGTAAACTCGTCTCGGTACATTTTACTACTAACCATTTTTTAGACCATCCTGAACAAAAAATATTAAATTAAAATTACATTTCATTCTATGTGGTTTTATCATAAGTCATGAATTTTAAACAATTTTTTTTAATTAACTTTTTACATTTTTCTTTAAAGTGAATATTTGATTCTTCTTCTTTTAATATTTTCAAAAGATCAATTGAAATAATTTTTTTTAATATATGTATCATAAAAATGTGAAAAGAAAAACTGAATGAAACAAAACTTAAGAATGTTCTGAAGGAATCATTCTTTTTATGATTGAAATTCATGAAGGAATTGGAATATATTTACGTCGAAATAAGAATTAAAAACAAAAGTGTTTCAGTGCAACATCCAATGGATTCAATTACTTCATCGTTAAAATTGAGACAATTTATATAAATAAGAATCATTGACGTAATTCATTATTTGGAAAAGTAATGTTATACTTTGTAAAAGGATTGTATGTCTTTTTTGATCTGAAAGAGTGTAAACGGTAAATGTACGGGGAGCCGATGGTTTCGTGGTGGTGTTCATAATACACACACTAAAACCAGCCAAAGTTATTTGTGAGATACTCAATCCAATTTCACATACATACAATTGCTTTGTTTGCAAAATATCAAACCGTGTACAGGAATTGAAATTGCTCAATAAATTGTTGTCCGGCATGTATAAATATCGAAGAATAATGTATATACATTATCAATTAGCAAGGGCAGTAAATTTCGTCGGTAAATAAATAGGATCTGAGATTGCTGATCACGTTTCCCCTCTTTATTATTCATCATTAAATAGAATAATGCAACAAAACTCCCCTTAATGTTTAAGAAAAATAAATTATTTTACTGTTCTTCAAACTCTTTACAAAAATTAATTTAAAGTGATCAAAATTAAAAGGATTTAAACATTTCTTTTTGTAAATATAAATCTTGGGTAGATAACTAATTTGAGCAAAGATACATTATCGTACAATATATTTTATTCGGAAGCGGATTCTATTCAGAAATTCTCTGGCACGATACTGTATAATACGCTAAAGTAAACTGCTTAAGTAAACCGTATCTTGTTATATTATTAAACGAGTTAAATAACACGGAAAATTTCAACTAAAATATTGCGTATTATCGCATGCGGTCATTACTGGGCAATAGAAACAAATTTTCGAGACGAAAGAAAATAGAGCTGGAGAGCTTCAACCACGCGGTAACTTCAATTCTCTTTTGCGACCATTTTCCCATTCGGGAAAGATGATGAAGGCAGGGACCGAGACGAACTTGCCTCTCCGATGAAAGGAACACGCCTGTGAGTTTTCCACGGGCTATTCACTCCCGAGTTCGTGATCTCGTGAGCCACCTTCTGTAATTAGGGCTCTACTACCATCTCTTCCAAAATTACCAAGAACACGAGAATGCATCTCTTCGAATGGTAAAAGAAAAATCAGAAAAAACATCGCGAGCCCAAAATAAATGACGATCGTACTCGCAAAGCCGAATGAATTCTTTTTGAATATTTTAATTATTTTACCAAGATGACACGTCAAGATGAAATGAATGAAGGTACGCAAATAAATAAGAGATATGAAAATAAAAACGAAAAATAAATATCTTCAAAATGAATAAAAAATTATCAGAAAAATGAAAATTTATTTTATCGTCAGCATTTTATTATTCATAGTTTCAAATATTTTTCACAAAACTTTGTTCAATTATGATGCCCACGCGATCTCGTACAGGATAAACATATAATCTTGTTACATATTCTATCTCATTACGGTTACCCTGTAACCAAAAACCACGAACAAGCTTCGATTCCCTTACATGGAAAACATCAGTTCTGTGTGCGTGGCGGGAGCACATGAGTGAGTGATGTCAAAAGAGAGACTCGACCTAGTTAATTGATCTTCCCGCTTGTCTATATTCGTCGAAGAGAGTACACACGCACAAGATAAATTTAATCGGCTGCATAATTCCCTGAACGAATTATTTTCTATGAAATTAATCGTGACGAAACCAAGCGTGTATTTCTTGTTATCTATAGAAATAACATAAATAATTATTTTCTTCGATATTTATTCATATTAATTCCAATTTTCATGAATAGCCTGAAAAATAATGAACACGACTAAACAATATAATTGCACATAATAAAAAATTCAAGTAAAATATATTGTTTTATTAAATATTTAATCTTGACGTAGATAGATAGGGAGCTAAATTGGAAAAAAAATATAAAATATAAATTGAAAGGATACATTATATTCTCTGCCAAAATTTTAGAATTTACCTGATGTATATGTCTCATATTTTCATATACTGAACAAGATTATCAAGTAAAATAGAACTTGAATTATTTTCACCGGATTTTTGTACACAACCGCGTTGACCGAAGTCGTGAACGCTATATTCGAAACGATTAAAGTTATTTCCACTTTCGTTGCGGGTGCAGGCTAACTCATACACAAGTATATCGCACTTGTGTCTGCATTCTGTGAGAAGCCGCGCCCGAATTCCTTCGCTATTCGCTCTGTCGAATACATCGAAGTTTATTTTTCACGTACAGATGCCCTCTCTCGTCGTTCTTGCGATTTATATATGCATGAATTCTTACCCAATTGGCGATTCCGAGGGATATGAAGAAATAATAGAGCCGCAGAGAGAAATAAAGAGAGCCTCTCGTTTACGAGAGGGTGCCACATTGCCGTGAGAAAGTCACGATATTGTCTCACAGGAAAAAAAATAATATCTAAATATGATCAATAAATTTATTCAATAAAATTGCTTGAAATTTTTAGATGATAAATATTATTCTATCATTTAAAAAAAAACTTTCGTTGATTTCCATTAGATTGATCCGAAGCGTGTTGAGCGCGGTTTCGGTAGGATTCCAAGATTACAAATTCGTCTGTCAAGCGGACGTGACCGTCGAGGATTATTCGAGCTCGACCTTAAACCAGAGAGAATATACATGTGGGGAAAAAAGAATAAGGAACGCGGTTGTACATCGTGTGTACTCCGATTCACAGATTTTCTTTGTTTTTTCTTATTCTTTATCGCCATGTATGACTTTTCCAAAGTATTTTCTCGATTTCTACGCTTCCTCGGCTGTGACTTATCACTTCGGTTTCTTGCGCGTCGGCGAGAACGGAATCTCAAGTCCGTGAAGCACTAAACTATATCCCCCGCGTTAGTGAAAATCACCCGAGCGTGAAAAACCGACGCCTCCACTCGGCTAAATATCCACGGCAAGGTTATCCAGATTTAGACATTAAAACGAGTGAACAAAAAACGAACATATTGCAATGTGCGGTAGAAAAATGCGGCAAAAAACTCAAGGAAATAAGCATTTTTAAACATAATTATATAATATAAAAATGTTGAAATAAATAATAGGATAAAATATAAATAGAGTAAGAATAATAGGGATGATTTATGAAACGTCAACTTGACGCAGAAATTCAGTGACATTAAATTTCGTTTAAATTGAATTCTCGAAGAAAAGATTATTTGACGAGGTTATTTTTCAAATTTTTTCGTCTGATCTTCTTCTCGTCGTCCAAGACGAGGATGGGAGTTACGAAGAAAATGGACGGGAGAGGGGAATATGAGAGAAAACACCCTCGTGAAGCAACAGCGGTTCAGTGGCGGAGCGCATCGTCGAGTAAATCGTGATCCATATGCACCTGGCGAACGTCGGACAGCGGATAAATGATACTCACGACCGAACGTGGTCGCTGGCCGTTTATTTTTGTATTCCAGTCTACATCCAGCGATCTAAAAAAGCAAATAGAAAAAGAGGAAAAAACGCAACAAAAGAAAAATGTCAAAAATGCGAGTAATATTTGTCACCACACAATGTTTTTTATTTTTAAACATTTTTTTAAGTGGACTTTTGACAAATATAAAAAAATGCTAAGAAATTAATTTCTTAGCCTAATTTTTAAGTATGTCAAATGTTTTAATGTTTTTATGGAACAAATATTCCATTCATTTATATATTGTTAATAACGAAAGAAACTATCGTTATTCAACGTTAAAGACAAGGTCGATTTTGCTGTATACGTATTTACTACAAATATTGTATGAAATAATGGGTTTTGGGTCACTAAAATATCATATATTAATTTAGATGTGAATTTCAAGATGATTTTTATATTTAAATATTTTTTAAATAAAAATAAATTGAAAGAAACACTTGACTGTTGAACTATTATTGGGACGTTTGCATTAACTGTAAAATATAATTAGTCCGAAAAATGTTCTCGTTCAAATAAATGATGAAATAATGAAAAAATAGATTATTAAGTATATAGTTCACCATGACGAAAACGTAAGGCAAATAGATTAACACGATAGAGAGAGAGAATGAGTGAATGAATTAATTAATGAATGAAACATTTATTATGCCATGGAAAGAGTTCCTTAGGCACGGTTTGTACAAAATATACAGTAATGATAGAGATATAAAAATTATACATACTTATAACTAATAATAATTACCTAAACTAAACTTGGCTCTATCAAACTTAAGTTTGAAGCACTGAGTTGATAACAGAATAACTAAGCATGTAGTTGAGAGAATGAATGAATGAATGAATGAAACTTTTATTATGCCATGGAAAAAGTTCCTTAGGCACGGTTTGTACAAAATATACAATAGTGATAGAGATATATACATATTTAAAACTAAAACATAATAAAAATAATAATTTACTAGACTAGACTTGGCCCTGGCGAACTTAAGTTACATGCACTGAGATTTGAAATGGAGTAGCTAAGCATATATAGTTGTGATGCATTATAAATGTATAAATGTAGAGAGAGAGAGATTATAAGGAAGCGAGAGATGGAAATCACTAGAAAAGAGAGGTGTGTGCGAGAGGGAATCGTCGTTCTTGACCTCGCGAAGAAAACCAAAGACACCCTGGTCGCGCACTTCCATCACTTGCCAGCTTACCCCGAATGGCCTCTCTCTTTTCATCTTCATCGGTCTCTCGATCTCACCGTCTCTATTTTCGTCCCATTCTCCATCGGGTCTCTCAATATAACGCCACTTTTTACGAGCTCTCTGCCTCCATCTCTTGTCCCCGATGCCCCGTATCGTTCTTCGAAGCCCTCGTCACGCGCGCCACGTTCACACCCACGCAAGCTCACAAACACTTTCTCAGAGCCGCGCGCGTATACACACACGCCCACGCGCGTCTCCGAGTCACTCCGAGGGCTAACGTCGGTACCATCTTGAAAAGTGCATTTATCGATCGTAAAGCACGAAACGTTGTCCTCGTCCCGTTCTCACCGGCAGTGTCATTTTCACGCTCAGCTTCAGCATCGAGCAACCTCCCGCAAAAACCGGCACGGAGTCGTTTATCCGCGGAGAAGCCCTGCTCGCGCTAACCATTCGCACACAAACTTGATCCTCTCGCGATACACAAGTTACACATACAATCTATTATGCGCACGCCTCGATGAAAATGTAAGAAAATATAAATAGATCTTGTAAAAAAAAAAACAAAACGAAGGAGGAAATTTTTTTCACATTAAAAAAAAATTATTTTTACGGTATATTTAGGGGAAATTTTACTTTTTTTTCGAAGACGATGTGTGAGAATAAGGAAGAAACGATCTTGCTTTGCCGAAACAAAATCCTAGGCACGAAATAATTGTGTTTTATATTATTTGAAAAAGAAATAAATATAGGTCCGGGTGTTTTTTTCGTTTACATATGTAGAATATCTTCCGAGACACCTGGTATAGATTTGAAATACGTTCTCGCGAGACCACACGTAGTGTGCTTGTATGTGTGTCCGCGCAGAAATCTATAGAGCCGCGTGCGAAATGTCCTTAACGTCCTTAACGGTGAAAATGCCAGACCATAGTGTCCAATCGCTCGTAAGAGTTGAATTAGTTTCGCAAGCTTGTCGCGCTCTGTTTCAGTTCGCGATGTTAAATTGCCGAGAGCCATACGCAATTTTCCAATTAGGTTACAGCGCGAGCGCAGGAACGCGCGTCGCTTGCCTTTTTACCTGCAAGCGGCTCGATCGCGTGATCGAGTTGACGACCTCGTTAAATAATATTCGAAAATCGCATATGCTCTCCTCGCCCATCATTATAGCTTCTGATTTTTCACACCCACCGAGCGAGAGCTTCGGGCAATATTCTTATATTTTCGTCAAGAATGCATTTTTTATTATACACGTTCTTGAAATTATCAGAAATATATACGTTTCTATCGACTCTCTGCTCTTATATTTATTCTTATATGGTTTTCGTTGCATCGACAAAGCTGTAAAGACTCGCCTCGAGCCGTTGCCTCGACGGATATTGTGTACGCAAACTTTGGGTCTCGTATGAAAAATATACTTTCACCGAGAGACAGAAAGGATACGTTCAGTCGAATGCGGTTTATTCCTCGCGTGTCTGCGCGAAGAGGAGAAAAGTACGGATTTCTCGACGGGGTGAGTCGGGAATCCAGGATCGCGGAAAATCCGTCAACGTAGCTCGCTGAAGAAAAACGAGAAAGAGAAATCAAGAGGGATGAATCTGAAAGTGGAAAACGATAAAGAATCGAAGATTTCGGAATAGAGGAAAGAATAATTTTCGTCTCGGTGATTTTCTTATACCTTCGGTGAACGAATCGATATCGACGATCCCGGCGTGCCATCGAGCATTATCGTCGAAACTGTCGCAAATTCCCCACCCAATATCCGACCAAAAATATTTGCTGTCGATATCCAAGATCTTCCATTGAGATCGTCCAAAATAATTCAGAGATTTCTTGTCACCGATGAATGTCAAATTTTGAACTGATTATGTGTAAAAAATTGTATGATTATTTGAATGAATTTCGTCTTTTTTTCTATAGTTAATTTGAAATATTATTTAAAACTATGAAAAAAAACGGCATCTAAATCTACTTTAAATTCGTCCAGTCGATCCTATTGCTGCTGATACTAACCAGAAAATAAATTAGTGTCAATATACGGTTGGAAAAATATAGTTCCTTTTTTTTCGTATGGAATATGAAACTCAGATTTTCATTGATAAAAGAATCTGTACGCATTGCTAATTGCACACTATTTTTCACGGTTGCTGCCCTGTTCGTATATTTAATCCACCTCCCGCATTTTTTCAACCAATCCTATAATTATAAAAATTACGTAAGTCTGCCGTAAACAAATGCGAGCGAACAATATATCGCGCTGCAGCTTTTCTGCTTTATAGAAAGTGCACTAAAGAATTCCCACATCACGATTCAACAATAAGTAAAAGGAAAAAAATGAAGGTAATTTTTTTTTTCATGATCGTTATAAAACAAAAGTACAGAAAAATAATGAGCTATAAATTTTATGATGAATTATTTTCATCGTAATCCTCGTAATAGAATCCTCATTTTTAATTATGACTCTGGTGCTGGTTTGACGAGAATGACTTTATTAAATATCTCTAGATTACTTAATTATGTCGACGTATACAACGTAATTAATTAGCTCAGTTGAAGAAGGGTAGCAAAGGCTTCTGCTCCGCATACATGCAGGAATTCAGAGGTATCAATTATCCACCTGACGAATCCAACTTCATCTACCTCGTCGAGAAAAAATGTTTATTCCGACATTTTTGTATGACCAACGAATCATTCCCCTGAATTTCATTAAATGTAAAATGTTTCGCTCTCAGTGTGTCTGTCTTCAGAATTAGTCGAATAAAACGTTTTTTGCGATGTGATGATGACATTTTCATAACCGTCGATATGGAATCGAAAAATTATTATTTTTTTTTCGATTTATTAAAAGAAATTCTTTTAAAAGAGTGAATGAATTTTTTCAATTATAAAAATTGAATTAAAATCGAAAGATCAATGACGAAAAACTTATTTGAAAAATTATTTTTTCCCTATTATCGTAATTGATGAGAAATTCTTCCAATACTTATTTCAAACAAAATATTCAGAAATTATTCTCAGGATAACGACTAGAATTATTATTTTTTAATTAAAAAAAAGTCACTAAATTTCTTTCCGTGTGTATAAAAACGTTATTAGGAACTCGCGTATGCATTCAGAGGTCTTACACTGCGTTTATCCACTTAAAGTACGGAATTTACTTGTTAATAAGATCGAAAACTTTTCTTATGTGTGAAATAATAAAAGGACGGAAGTTCTTATATCCCTGTCGCAGTCTTTTAAATAGAGTTTTCAGACAGGATTTAAAAATGTGCAAAATTAAACTTATTTTAAAGCATCATACCTTGCGCCTAAATCTTACTTTTTTCCCCCATTGAATCGAGCAGCAAGATTCTTGCTCATGGCTTGCAGATATTTTTATTATATAATGTATAATGAATACATATACTTGCTTGATGTATACAGATATATGTAGGCTCTAAAATTATGTACGATATTATACAGTGTACAGTTATCGTGATACCATATAATAAAGTAATGATCACGTAACGGAAGGGGAGCACACAGTGTTACGAGCCACAGGTAAAAGTTTATTATCGTTGACGTTCTTTCACAGTATTTTCCTCAGGTATTGCACTCTTTTATATCGCGAGACACCGATGTATATTTCACTGGAAAAATAACGAAGGGAAAATAATCGCGGTGAGTGCGCAACGAAAAGTGTGTTCCTCATTGGCTCACCGGTTTTATGCGACCATGGAAATATTCTCTCGAAGACAGGACATTCGACGGGAGAAAAATAAGAGTATAAGCAAGAAGGACAGCTCAGCTGTCATTCTGACGTATATAAATACGGGGTCGTTAAAAAATCGATATACTTCCCTCATTCTTGCTCACGACGAGAAAAAAAATGAACATTTTCGTTCGGATTACAGGCACGACTTTTTCATTCTTTTTTTTTGTCTTTTCGTGGTTTTATTATCGTACACGGTGGCCACGGTTTTCAATTGTAACGAGCGTTTAATATGTGGGATAAGACGTGCCATTATATTTAAGGCATAGCTAATTAATTCACTCCGATATTGTAGGCGTTTTTAACATTCTTTTTGTACGTTTATTTATAATTTATCTCCGCTCGCGACTCGATCGAGTACGCGTATATACGAACACGCTCACACAACCGAGAGATCGCTGACAGCGAATTACGAAACCGAGACGTGTACATCAAGTTTGCTCCTGTTTCAGCAAACGTTGCGGCCAATGTGCGAGAGATCGCATTATAGCTCTGCTCCTATTTCACTTGCAATCGCGCATTTATCCTATCCGCGCTCAATGCTCGAGCATAAGTTCGTGGCACACGACGCGAGCGCATTTTCACGCTTACATTGCATTTTTTTCGCTAAAAAAGACTTTGCACTTTGCACCCAATCGAAAAATATCGGAGACGAATATATTGAAATAAATTAAAAATTTTTAATCGAATATACATGACCGAATGAAAATGTGAAAATGTGAAAATGAATTGAAATTCATTAAATCCCTTACTAATTATAATTATTAATTTTAATAAATTGAGAAAAAATGTACGACGATTTTATAGGAACGAAGACAAGATTTTGGAAGCTTTTGATAATATAAATAAAAGTATACATTATTTCTAGTTCACTCGGTGCATTCGAATTGAGATATCTTGGATGGATGGAAGTCTCAGGCAACTTTGATTACAAATAAATGTCAGGATATGAAGAGGGGGTTTCTGACGGATTGCACGAGAATTCGAAGCGTGTATTTCCCGTGTGAATTCGCGAAACAAGAAAAGAAAGCAAAAATCATCAGCCTTGGAGGCATTCATCGCGAAATTCCTCGTCGATGCGCAACCGATGCCAGACGAGTCTATTTTTCACTCTTTCATCCACCGTTCTAGTTTCGTTTTCTTTTTTTGAGCTCCCCAGTACATTTCAATTTCCACTTTTGTTAGAAAAGAATCACATTTTATTACTCTATCACTCACTGGAAATTATCTGTTATCAAAATATATTTCTAAATATAACTAAAAATTATTATTTCGATTAATGTCCTAAAAATAAATAGGTATTTATGTAAGATAAATAAAAATAATCTTTCACTTTGAAAGTTTTTTAAAATATTCAACATACTTTTTTTTACCAAAGAGTCTCGAGAGTGACACTCGACGCGTATATCGCGAGTCTTGACTCGAAAATCGTGACATTAACGGACGAGATACATTTTCCAATTTTTCCTGGCTCTGGTATTTCCTGATTAAGCATGCCTCGTGACGAGAGAAGAAGAGCAACGAAAGCAGAGATGAGAAAACTGCATGAGTAGCGTATATAAAGACGAGAAAAGGAGAAGAGAGAGAGAGAGAGTACTAGCGGCACGAGCTCAACGAGGTGAAAAGAAAAACCAATACGAGAAGAGTGCTCGCAAGGATTTTCTTCGAGTGTTCTTTAAAGATGCACTTTCAACGATGTCCGTTTGTATCCTTTTTTCTCCCTCGCAAATGATTCTCACACAACATTAAAATATCTCTTTAAATACATTATTTTACTGTTAAATTTTCACTTTGCTGTATTTTATATCAATTAAGAAATATTCTTACAAATGCGCAGACTCAACTGACTAAATTTCTTTTATTTTGGGTAACATATAATCAATTCAGCTTTTGGGAATCATCGTAAAATTTCAAACAATCGCAATTTCTGTTGAATATCTATATAAGGACATATTCACAAATAAGTAATGACAAGTTATAAATACGTATAGTAATCGACGAGTGCTGCAGTGATGAATCCTTAGAGAGGGATTTTACGTAAAGCCAAGTGAATTTGTAAAATAATCGATAGTCTCGTTTCGGCGAAAAATATCGTACTGGAGAAATACGTCTCTCTCATGCTCCAAGAATTCTTTCATGTCGTGCAGAATGAAAAATTTATGAGCGTTTATTTTCGTAAGTGAAATGACCAGGTAGAGTTCTGAAATAGCGAATTCTTCGATTATCTGGTGGAATTTAGCAAGGATAAATCTCCAAGAAGCAAAAATGACATTTTTTACATGTTGAGAATTTCAATATTGCAAATTTTTGCTTGCCAAAGTTCACCATTAAATGTTCATTTCTTCGGAAAAATTTCATTTCTATTCTTCATTAAATATTTTTCAAATTCAAAACTTAATCAAATATTTTCTTTGTAAATATAAAAAAAAGATAAGCAGAAAGTGTATTTCATTATTTTCATCGGGAGACTCTCGGCAATTTTGCTTTCGATATTATCCGTGACTACGGGCACTATCCGAGATGTATGATTGACGTGGAAAATCTTTGCACTATCCGCGTCCACGTAATAATAATACAGCAATAAACCGAACGCCGGTTATACGGGCAGTAACGGGGCTGGAAGTGGTCTCGAAGTGCACGCAAGTATACGTTCTTCGGATACGTATTCTCGTGTCTTTTTTCTCGTCCCCGTAGAGACACAGATACACGGACAATGCGCGAAGGAGACCAGTGCAGGGAGAGTAAAACATCAAACGAGAGTTTAGCCACACGATGTAACGGCGCAACGGCAAGAGCGTTCGCCATTAGGCGTGGTTATTGCGTAATTCGAAGCGAACGAGAGTTATTCCTTTTTCTTTTCGCTTTTATTTTTTATACTCTTTTCTTTTTTTTTTTTTCTTCAACTTTTTGTCTATTTTTCTTTGATTTTTCTCCCCTTCTCTCTTTTCTATTTCGTATCGATCCGTGTGCGTGTGTCGGCACATCGACTCGCGGTATCGCCATCTCAGCGGCGAACAGAGAATTCAGATGAAACGATAAAGGTCGATATATATACATTTCGCTCGTATGAGAGTTTCACATTTTTAGCTTTGCTTTTTAAACTCTGTCTTTATTCTTTTCTTTTTTGCCGAACCTCTTTTTTACTGCCTATTCAGTTCTCCACGGCACAACGGCGCTTTTCTTTTTTGTCGATCTTATATATATGTATATACGCTCGGCGAGCGCGGTCAAGCGCGAATATCAAAAGTCGCGGAGGTTGGACTTTTATCTCTTGACGTAATTGTTGCTATTTTGCGAAGCAACTTTTTCTATTTGTTTCTCCGTTTTAACTTTTCTTTATTCATCTTTTTAATAACTTTTCTTCAACGGTAATGGTACGTGCATTTTATTATTATCGTTGACGGATACATTTAATATATTTTATACGCGGGACAAGGCGCTCAGGCCTTTTCAAAACCGAGTAACCGCGAGTCGCGTTACATTTACATAATTCCGGCGATTGTGTAGGCAGGAAACTCAATGCCCTGTAATGTTCTCTCGTTGCTGCGTACGAGCGATTGTGGAAGATGAAAATAAATTTTCATCGAAAAATCATTGAATCTACATTTTTTTTTCTATTTTGAATAATATTTCATAGTATTTTTTTTTTCGTAAAATTATGAATGCATGTCGAAGTATATATTTCGACGTATCGCGAGAAACATTTCGTTATGCAAATACTTCGAGAAACTTCGTTTCAATGGACGTCAAAAAAAAATTGGCTCTACGAAAAAACAAGATAAATGAAAATCGGCGAATCGCGAGAAAGGTGGCGGCTGGTATCAGCGGCGAAACGAGCAAGCCTTATTTACGTCCTGGGGAATAGCGCTCAATAGCCCGAGTTATGTTGTGCGCTTCGTCGTTAGAATTCTGTAAAAAGTTGTCGATATTAATTCCGTACGCCTTCGCGTCCGATACACTCCATTTGTTGCAACGATCTAAATCTAAATTTTGTGTAATTACGGACAATGGATAATTGCTCCCTCAAAGTTCAACCTATAACCGGCAACAAATAACAGCAGACAAATTTATTACACTTTGCATATTTCATATATTTAAAAAAAAAGATAAAATCCTATAAATGAAGAATGAAATTGAATTTTTTTTGAATTTTTATTCGAGTTTTTATTCGAGATGGTTCTAAGACAGTAAACATTTCGAAAGAAAAGCGAAGAGGTCCATTCTTGGCTAAACTTAGTAGGGCCCTCTAGAACTAGCTTTCCTTATTCCTTGCTCAGTCATCGAATATGCCGAGGATCCTTCAACTATTCTCGAGTGTTCGACTCTTTACCCTGTTCCTCGAAAAATGGATTTTCAAACTACTGAGATTTTATATAAGAGAATTCACTTTATTTTTTTTTACGTTTATTCAATGGAGAGAAAATCTCTTAAACTTTGAAGTTTTTGAGCATTTTTTTAAATTTTCATACATAATAATTATCGGAAGATTTTCTAGCTACATCTACTAACTTATTAAATATATAATTTTTGCGTCAGTATCGAACTTTTAATAGTTGAACTTTTATTTAAATTTCTTAATATATTTATGAAAATCGATGCATATTATTCAGATGGAAAGAATTTTACCGAAAAATAACTATATGTGGTATTTTTTTCACTCTGGTAAGAATCTAAAAATTAAAAAAATGCACATAAAACGCAGTAATTTGAATTATAAAAGTTATCTGCAATATGTTCTGTATGACAAATTTTCAAAATTATCGAACTATTTCTGCAATAAAACATAAAATATAAAACATTCCAGAGAGAGTCTATGATTTTAAACCATATTGATGTTTTTAATTTTCAAAACGTTTATATTTGCAAAAAATGAGAAATTTTTCATATTTTGCTGCGAAAATCTTTGGGTGTATTGTTAGGCACGATCACTTAGCGGAATCGATCGGAGAAGCAAGAGAATTCTTTCGTTAAACGAGAATCTCGGTCTTAGTTTCGCGATGCTGCAAGATTTTCGCTGACAGAAGAGCGAGCATGAGAATGAAAATGAAAAAGAAAAAAAAAGAAATTTAGGGAACAAGAGAACACAGGCGGAGAGAAATTTTCCAGTTTTTCATTTCGGTTTTAACTAAAGCGTAGAAGGCTCAAGTAAAAAAAGCTTTCGCATTTTTCGACTCTGTGGAAACGTTTGACACGATTTTTCATTCGTCAGCGGTATCGGCAAAAGCCATGCATCCGGATTTTTCCCCGGGCAATGTTCCGATAAAGATTCAGCCACCGATACAGAAACAGAGACGAGAGTGATAAACGCGTACGACCCGAATCTTGATCACAGTTATACGCGCTTTTTTAAAAACTACTCAACTATAAAATTAAAAGTCAAAACTGTGTGGAATCTTCTTTTTAATAATCTTCCATACGATAAAATAAATGAAAAAAAAATCCACTATATATATGTACATTGTACATATTTATTTCCACAATGAAGATGAAAGAAAATGATGAAAAAATATTTTTCTTATTCCGTCACTGTGAATTATTGTAGAAAAAATTCTCATGATACAGCCCGAATAAAAGAGATGCGAGTACCAGGAATACTGAGGCTGAAGAGACAAGATCGAGGTTACGGCTTCCGATCCTTCCATTGGTAAAACGAGACACGTTCGTAACATGAGAATAAAGGATTTAGCCGACGAAAGAGGAAAGGAACCACACGTAAAAGACTGATGCTGGAATGTAAGCCAAGATGAGGGAAAATAAGAGACGAGTTTACGTCCTTCCAACTATTTCTCCGAATCAAACTAGAAGGACCTTTCATCCTTTTTGCCATATATCCCGACCAGAAGCTTGTCCGATTGCGACCATTGTTGCACAACGCACACACATTGTGGCTTTCACGTAACGCGAAATGCATTCACGAGTGACTGCTTATTGAATTATCGATGTGGCCACGACACGAGAAAGAAACAAAAATGTTCATGTTCAATGTTCAACTTCGTTTAACTTCATTGACTAAACGTTATGCATCTGAAAAACATGTTGATAATTTTCAAAATTGCATACCATATTTTATTTATATATACGTATATATTAGACCATATTTTTTATATTAATAAATGAAATTTGAAAAATATTTAATGTTGCTTCAAAGGTGTACTTGTTTTTGTGAAGATATCGACATCATTGTTTTTCTTCAACGACGGACATGCGAGTAAAAGTGCAAAATGTACGTAGAAATGTTTATCGTGGTTATTATTACGTGAACAACTTCATTGACTAAACGTTATGAATCGGAAAAAATGTTGATAATTTTCAAAATTTCATACTATATTTTATTTATACATACGTATATGATAGATCATATTTTTTATATTAATAAATGAAGTTTGAAA
>JAPYYW010001838.1:0-25154 GCA_030522545.1 Cremastinae sp. A BG-2022a | reverse complement strand
AGTTTTTTGCAAAACGAAGCGAATGGCGCAAGAATCACGTCAATTCATCAATTTTTTAAAAAGTTATGACGCCTTGAAGATTTTTGAAAAAATGGAAATACCTTCAAAAATTCGCAAAAAATTTTGATTTTTTTTTTTCGATTTAAAGACCTTATTCGATCAGAAATTTCCCGCAGATAACGAAAATGACAATTATTTGGGGCGCAATCCAAGAATCCATATCGAAAAATTGAAAAAACTGACAAAAAAAATCAGTTTTTTGACTAGTTCAATTTATTTTTGCAAATATTTTGAGACGGATATTCAAAAGTTTCAATTTTATGACGTTTCTCTTATTTCTCCGTCACCAAGGATTTCTTATCCGCTCCGGAAACTCCCGAAAACTCCAGGCTCGCCTTTTTATCTCGTGTGCGCGGGGGTGTGAGGATTTTCGGTTTCATTGAGAAATGTGGAGCGGCGTTTCGCGTCCCGTAAATCTCATCTGGCGGGCCGTGTTGAATCTTATCCAACAGTGAAAAGACGCGTGTGCCATCGTCGCGGGCGAGAGTTTGTGAAATTTCTCCGTAGACTCTCTTCTCCCGTTTTATCCCGCGTTTCGTCGGGCCGTCGCGCTTGGTATCCCGCGCGAGCTCCTCTTGATTTCTCGATACGGGCATCACAAAGACATCCCTCCTCCCCCCCCTCTCCCTTGGAACTTGGATAACTCGTCCACGAAGTTGGCAACAGTGTTCGGGAAAAGTACTTGCGCCCCCCGACGTATACCGCATCAGCGGAGGGAGCATTTGAGCGTCTTTTTCGAAATTTTGCATCCCGGACGCGCGAGTGAATTCGGGCCATTTCGCGAGCGCGAACAAGTCGCGAAAAGTACACTAGCATATTCCGCGGTAGAAAATTTTTCCATCTCCGCCGCGTTTCCCGGACCATTGAGAAAAATATTCGCCGTGCGTTTCTGACACGCCGCGGCGAAGGAAAAAGTTGCATACGTATCTTTCGCGACGGTGAGAGAGTTTGCATGAGCTCAAAAAAAGGCAATCTGCGGATAGGCGTTAGCGCGCGCGCGTGTGCCGATGCGAACCGATCACCCAGTTTTATCGCCCTCTCGTGAGCATTTGTCCCGATAAACTGCCTTTTGAATCGTTCGGAAAACTCCTTTCCATTCCGGCACCGAGAAGAATAATCTTTTCGCTCGTTCGATCGCGTCTCGCGCACACCTTCCCCGCCCTTTTACTTCGCCGCTGCCTCGTTTTTCCCCGCCCTCCATATTTTTTTTACTGTTATCAAAGCTATATATATATATGTGTTTTCTCGCAACGATTCGCAAGTTTATTTTATACTTTTCTGTGGTTATTTTGTTTTCACAATCGCAGAAACAATATCTCGTTGGTCGAGACAGGATTCGTGTAAGATTATTGTTATTTAAAAAAAAAACAATAAAATAATACAAATTATACGTAAAATATATAATGTTTGTGTGCGAGATTTATATTTTATAAATTTTCACACTTGAAGGGATTTATTCCATTTTTATTGGAAGACTTATTATTTTTCATGTGGAGTTTTTTATTGTATTTTCGATGTCGATGAGCAATTTTGGTTCAAAAAAAATACTTTTTAAATCATCAAAACGCGACAATACGTCTTATAAAATTTTGGCAAGAATTGCCAATCGAACGTTTGTTGGCGTCTTGCCATCGGTTATATTTCGAAGAGGAAAACTATCATTCGAGGGCTTGGGAAATATAAGCGTGCACGTGACTGCACGATTTTGGACAGGAATAAAAACCAGTAATGATAAAATCTCCTTCGATTCGATTGCGCCGAATGATAGCTGTCCTCCCGATATTTTTTATTTCTTTTTTTACACTCCACGATTAAAAAAAATAAATGAATCCCCGAGACTCCGGATATGCTCGGCAACAACGCGAAACACACATCACAGCGGATATTTGACAAAGTTTGATTCTGTCAAATTCGTATAAGAAAGTTCAGGGCACCCGTCGGATCGGAGGAAAGATTCGACCCGTGGGAAATGGAAGCGAGTTTCGTCGTCTTCCCTGGTATCGTATAGTTCACGTTGTCGCGTTCCATTACCCCCGTGCAAACAATGCACGAGCCGCACACAGACGCGCGCGCGATAACAGCAACGTCGAAGAATATGAGCGTTTGCGTAGCTCCAAAATATATATCCGCGCAACAAGAATTTATCCTGGCTCCCTGCGGACCATGGATATCGGGCGTTGATTCCGAAGCCATATAAAAACACTTGGGATAAAAATAAAATGACGAAATAATACACAGTTGTGCGGCGAGGATAAAAGCTCTCCAATCCCGTTTGATTGATTGGACTCGCGGAGATGAACACGAAAATTCTATTACCCGAAGCGTGTAATTTTTTTGAGATTGCCAGAAAAAAAAGGATAAAAAAAGGATCGAAAAAAAAAAATCCGACGTTGCGACAGAGACGGGAGAAATGGAATCATTGGATTCAATCGTGAACTGTATAAAAAAAAGTGGAACGATGGCGAGTGCATCCACGAGGGGAGAAAAAAATACGTTTATGAGAAAATGGGCGATAGCGAGGAATTTCGAGAGATAGGGAGGACACTCGCCGAGAGAATAAAGAGAGAGAGCGAGGAGAAAGCGGTTTTCTGCAGTGAGAGAAACAATCTCATTAATTATTGTCAAGTCAGCTAGCGAGAGATTAACGCGCGCCAATGCGTCGAGAGATGGTAAATTCCGCGTTAAATCCTCGTCTCTGCGTACACGTACAGCAGCAGGCGAGCGTCCGTGTATATCTGGTAGGGAAGATGTGGACGCGCGCGCGCACGGGGGGGATAGAAAGAGGGAAAGAGAGACGACGGCAAATGACAACAGCAACGACGAAAATTCTCATTCCGAGCCAGAGGCTGTTCCCGCTCGTTGTCTATACTGCACAGTATCTCTCGCTTGAACTCTCATGCTTGCATCGTGTGTCGCGAATGCGAAAGAGGGAGAACAGAGGGACAGAGATAGAGAGATAAAGAGAGAGAGAGAGAGACTAGGAACGAGCGAACGCGCGCGTAGAGAAGCCATTGTCCCGACCTTATTAACGGCCATTCCCTAAACTAATTAACGTCGAGGTAGTAGTAACGGGGTCGCGTCAGCCCCGCTCCGTTAAGCTCGGAACGCGCGTTCTCTCTCCCTCCGCGTCCCGGGTGCCCCGCGTGTCTCCGTAATATACGCTCGAGCAGCTCTCCCGCCGTCCCGGCGTCGCTCGCTCTTTCCCTCTCCCCCGCGCCGTTTATTCACCGGCAACGGAGTCTGCCATCCCCGTGGCGCACCGGGGGATTCACCTGCTTCCATATTCCCACGATCTTTCTCTTATACCATCATCACCCCCGCGGAGCCGACGGCACAGCGACCGCCGCCGCGCCTCGACGAAACACACGCGCGGTGAGCCAGACTAGAAATTGAATCGTATTATCAGTCTTCGCACGAATGGGGCTTAGTTAGGGATCTCGCCACCAGGCCAGGGGACGATCTAGTCAACCGGGCGGCGTTCGCCAACGCAACCCCGCGCGCTTATATTCGTGCCAGATGCTCCCGCCCGGCTCTACGCGCTCCGCTCGCGGGACGACGGAGAAACGATATTACCTGGCTCGTAATTAGCCCCGTGGCTTTCAAGACTATACCTGCGATAGACGAAAATTTCGCTCCGTTATATCGAACGTATGCATTGTCGCGCAGAATATCTCATCTCGTAAAAACGTTAAAAAATTGTGAACGCCTTGCATTTTATAATATTTCAGCTTGCCATATGCTGTGTATTATAGATACCTTTTCTAATAATTAAACATGTCCCAAAAGCTCAATGATAATTTTCATATTTACTTTTTAGTACTTTTTTTTCTAGTATATGACTGGAATTGACATATTGATGTTCAATTTAGTCGTTGTAATCATTTATTTTGTCAGGTGAAATTGACGTTTATCTACTTAATTTCTATTTCAGTTGAGATGATTATGAATTACAATGAATCAAATTTAAGGTAGTTCGATGATGGGCGCGTTCAGACGTTGAGGCTAATTTATTAAATAAATTTTTTCCAAGATAATTCGTTGAAAATTTGCATTAACGTTCTTTGGTGCTGTATTAGATGTGACAAATTTGATGATGCTTTACAGTCTGGAAATCGAGATATTTATCTTCGAAAATCACAACTTTTAACATTAGGCTTATTACGGGAGATACCGAAAATTTTTAACAATTAATACCTTGTTTTATAGACGGTGAATATCGTCAAAATTTAGACACAAGTCAAGTAATATATTAATCTCAATGTGCATCAAATTTCGTCGCGAAATCTTGGATAGCCAATAATCATCGAACTACCTTAAATTCACAGTCACTTTTCTTTTTAAAAAAAGGTTTCAATTGATAAATTCAATCAAATAAAAAATATATATTTCTCATCAACGAATAAACTTGATCAGAATATAGCTGATGTTATTCGTGTGGATGAAAAAACATCATAACAATATTAGTTTGTGATGTTCCATCGTAGACAAGAAATTAATAAAGCTCGGAGGTCTCGGATGCGGTGCGAAGCAACTGTCGTTGCGCAAAGTTAGGGACACGGTATTTGGGAAGTCCCGAGGTATATTCCGTGCAGTTGTACACACGTTGTTCGTGCGAGAGCTTGCATCGGAGACAAAGAGGGTCGAAGGAGCTTCGGGAGAGACGCGCGGAGAGGGTACGACTTCATTATGCCGAGTGAACGCAAAGTTTCGGCAAATTGAAGCACCTTGATGGCGTTCAACGACAGCGCGGTGGTTACATTAAAGAGAGAGGATACGCACGCACACGCCAAGATTTACGACAAACGTACAAAGCTCGTTTGTCGCGCTCTCTCTCTCTTCGCTTCTTGAGCCCTTCCGTCGCTCTTGTTTGATTCTCGCTCCGGCTTTATTCCCTCCTCATATGCATGCCCGTGAATAAACCGGAAGCTCTGCTCGGGATCCGGACGAGAAGCGCTCGCTGTTTGCTTTTCGACAGACGTCAACGACGAGAAATCGAATACTTTGTCGCGTACGAGCGTCACTCTGCTCCTCGCCCGGCGATGCACGCGGGACTCCGTGCGCCCCGGCACGATAACGGGGACAGCCCGACGTTAATTTCCCCGAAGAGAATCCCCCCCGTCTCGTCAAACCGCCGTCAAGTCGCTTATTCGTGCGCGTCATCGAGAAATATATTCGTCCCCGCGAATCCTCTTACAGAAAATAAGGAGCTTCGCGTCATCCGTCGATCACTTTGAGCCCGATTTTCTCGGCATACGAGAACACACACCCTTTCTCGCTCGGTTACACGAAAACAGATTCGTCGCTGATGACGAAACAAGAATAATAACGGGGAGAACCTTTGAGCGAAAACTTTTACTATACTCGTAAATCCCCGTTTCTCGTCCTCGCATCCTGCTTGAGCTGGCACTAATTTCGCGAGGGAGCCTCGTTGCGTATTTCTTGCGTCTTGTCGAGAGAGGAAACATCCCGGGAAGAATATTATATACCCGAGACACGCGTTACGCACGCAGCGGGAAATGTTTGCGCGAGGGGCGAGATGTGAAAATGTTTTTCCGCGTGGGAACCGAGAAATGGGAGCAAGTTTGCAAATATGCGTAAATATATATGTATATATACGTAGAGGTATAATATATATAGCATATATATGTTCATCAGGGGATATACAGAGATAGAAACAAACTGGGCGTACTTTTCCGTTGCGATTTTGAGTGAGTCGCTGGTGGCGACGTCGACAAAGTTGCGACGACGCTGTTCGCCACTCTCTCGCCCTTTCTCTGGAATTCGCCGACTTTCTTTCTCTCTCTCTCACTCTCGTTTCGCGAGTCTCCTCTCTCGCGCGCGCGAGACGAGAATTATTCTCCGCGCGGAATGACACTGTTTCATGGGGATGTAAACCCGGGCGACGTTTCTCTGCCTTCGCCGAAATAAATGGTACTTCCGTCTTGAGCCCATTTGTTCTGCAACGAGTCGACCCCCGGAGGTGCACGGAAAACTCCCGCGCTGCGTGTAGGTGTGCACAAAGGACGACGAGAGCGAGAGAAAAAAATCTGGGACGAAAACGCGAACATGACCGAGATATCGCGTTTGGAAAAAGCGTCCGAGATTTTCCTTCGTGTTATCGTAAGTCTTATTCTTCGATGATGACTAAGTTATGCGTCTCTGAATTTTGACTCGTCGAATAATTATATTTATTCTTTGAGTTGTTATAATAATAGAGTGGTCAATATGAGAACTTCGTCTATTTGGATATTTTATATCTTTACGACCCGTAAATGTAATTGAAAAAATAAGTGATATTTGAAATGTATGAATCGATGTTAAAAACAGTATTAAAGACTATTGAATACATGCATGAGAATATTTAAGGGAATATGTAATTTGACGAATTATGGAATTCACCTTCAAAAAAAATGAAAAAGTGGAAAAATGGTAGAAAAAATTGTCGTGTTAAATTTTAAATAACAAAAATTAATTATTTTGGATGCAAAATGGATGCATTTTTTTACGAACAAAGTTGAATGGTGCATGGTATTTAATCAACACTATTTTAACACCAGATTTTTTCACGATTTTTCCTACAATCTCTAGAAAATATCCGATTAATTTATGGAAATTTCAATTCACGATATCTCTTAAAAAGATGAAATCTCAAAGTTTAAATATCATTTAATTCTTGTGTATACTTTATAGAAATATATCTCCATCACTCCATCACAAGAATCCAAGATTTCGTTCGAGAGGCGAATGATGGAGGAATGAAATTTTCAATGAGCCCTGTCGAGATCGAGTGTTTATAGAAAAAAGGTAGAACGACGTAAAAAAAAGGAGGACGAAGGAAACGAGCTGAGAGAGTATGTGTACAGGGAGGGAAAGAGAGGAATACGATGGGGGCTGAGAGGGATACGAGGGAAAAATAGAAGGCAACCGGGGGCCATTGGGAGTGACGAGCGACCGTTTTTTTTTCTCCTCGCGCGTGTTTGCGCGGAGAGACGATATCGCGCCGTTTGACCCGAGAAGGGAAACCGTACACCGCCGTCGCATATCGCGCGCGTCCCGGTAAGGTTCCCTAACGCGATATGCAGTAACGATATGTGTACTTTATTTTCACACGAACGGCCCGGACCCGTGATAGTGCGCCTCCGGATAAATTCATGGTCGAAGCAGAGAGAGAGAGAGAGAGAGAGAGAGAGACTCGGAAAAACCGGCGACGCCGCGTCCCGACCGAGTTTTACGATCGCGCGAGCGGACGAGCCAATCGCGCCGAAGAAATCGAATCGTTCTTCCACCCTTTCGCCGCGTATCTTCCCTGTCGGATCAATTTCGATCTTCGAACCACGGGAAGCGTCCAATCGTGGTGTCACAATCGCCGTGTACAGACACACACACGCCCTTAGCTCCCCGTGTATATATTTACACCCATAAAACAGGCACCCGTATATGAACGAAGAAGCACGTCATTTCCGGCTCGCGAGCCTGCATCCCAACAATTTTATTTTCATCGGAAGAATGTACATATATTTATTCGATCCCGGGATACGATTGCGCAGATATCGGGCTAACATATTTCGCCAACAGCGGAAAATACTTTTTTTATATCCCATTACTTCTGTTTTTTTTTCTTTTTTTTTTGCTTTTCATTTCATTTCATTCTTTTTCGGCGCGGTATTTTCGGGGCTTTTTGATCAACGGGTCTCCCAAATAATACCGCCCGGAGGTAAACTCCGGAGTTTCTCATCGGTCCTGCACTCCGATGGATTATAACTGGCGGTACAATAAATTATATGAGTTATACAGAAGAGCGGAGGCAAAGATGGGAGAGCGCGCGAGGTGGGGGGCGGGGGGGACACCGGGCTATTGCAAACTACAGCTTGGACGTGTTTTCAACGAGCGAAAATGTCGCGTTCTCTCGCTTCGGGCTATCACCGGAATTTACTTCGCGCACACGTCCCCGGGGCTGCGTGTACGTAGATAACTCACGAACGTGGCCGCGTGTACGCTCGTGTAAGTTGTACCATAACCCTCTGTACGGGCGCTGGTACCGCGTTAACGTAGCCTCGCATAATTCAATTTCGCACTGCGGCTAGCCTCAGCCCTCTTTTTTTCTTCCTCCCTCTCCCTCGTTTCAACCCGTCCAGTCGGCCGAATGGTACATACTTAATGCCTTCTCCCATTTACAAAACCATGGCTAAAAAGTTGTTCTTAATATATTTTATCAAATCCAATAAAATCATTAGAAAATCACAAAGTCTTCAATTTTCTACATTTTATCGTGTTTCGTATTATGATTCGTCATACGTGAATCAAATTTATTTCACCTTTCTATTTTTATAAATTGCTGAAATAGATTTTAAAGACACGTGCGTCTTTAAAACATTTTTTTTCTCACAAAAATAAATGAAAGCATTTGTAACGTTAAGAAAATGAACTATAAACTGTAAATATTTTAAGGGAGAATGTCAGTCCAATTATACGTATATTAAAAATACAGAGAACGTCTTGTAAATTTTTTTCAATATACACTAATGTATCCTGAAGCCGAGAAAAAAATGGATGTGATTCACCAGTCCGTTTTTTAGCATTTTTTTTAAATAACATTTTAACACTATATCGCTTATGAACACACCTAAATACACCTGTCAAATTAATAATTAGAATGCAGAGAAAAATCTAATTATGCATTCAAGTTGACTAATCATTAACAGATATTCGATGTGTAAAATATGAAACACTTTTCACGAGCCGTTTTTTAACAATTAATGATAAAGTGACAGAAAAAAGGATTTTCCAGCTTGCGGCAGACGCCATGTCTAGAAACGTGACATCGCTGTCGTGTGACGGCTAAAAAAAATATTTCATTGGCAAATGCCAATTTATTTATAAGTTCTGTCTATCTAATATTTTTTTCTCAGGTTGGCTAAAAACGTCGGCACCTTTGAATTTTCCCTCCACCGATCTCACCTCTCAAAGTCCTGTCGTTCTCCCTTAATTGAAATAAGTTTTTTAATCAAATGTGACAAATAATGCACTGTCATAAGATTGGACGTAAATGATGTTATTTTTTCCAAAACACTCAACTATATACACAATACTCCAAAAACTTTTGTGAAAATATTCGCATGGCCATATATTTGACTCGCAATATATGCAAAATGAACATATATGTATATCTCTTAATGTTAGACAAACTCTTTAGTTGTCAAAAGCATACACGAAGGGATTTAAAATTACGGCATAATCTCGGATGGACGAGAAGGATTCGGAGAGGCGTAATATTCAATGTTGAAGCTCGGGGAATACACACGTTACTCGGTTAAAACCATTTAAACTTATACCTTCTGCTTTACTTGCGGGTCTGTAATTTCTGTAACGCGCTCATATACCACGGGCGCTTCAAGTTTCTCATTAAGCGGGATATAGAAAGGGGACGAAAAAGCGAGAGGCGGGGGAAGAAGCAGAGCCTCTTGTCACGGATCGGTGAATCTGCCGCGGAGAATTCTGATTAAGGAAAGTTTTGTAGCGTGAATGATACGAGAACGGTGTACACACTGCATCAACGTGTAGTTTGGACTACAGCGCAGCGTAGTCGAGCGTGTCATTGTATTGTTACTGTGTGAGTTGCAGGCCGGCCGCCGGGATAGCTTCTGCGCGAAACCCCGCGTGTTTCGACGTCACTGGTCAGCCTTCGGCTGTTTTCGCTCTCATACGAAGCACTATCCACATTCCATATCCCCTTGAACAATTGCCATTATATGAAAGGAAATTCTGATGTGCGCCGCGCATTTTTTTTTTCTATCCGCCCCGTCCCCTTGCCGCGTTATTTTATTTTCTCCTCTCTCCTTTTTTTTTATTGCACGATCCTATCGCGCAAATTAACAAAGAGGGACATTGTCCCGAATATCTGGAGCGAGAAATGAAAGTGGTCCGGTCGGATGAAATTCGTAATTAGAATGCTCAACCTACCGGACGAAATTTTGAAGAATCGCTGGACAATTAAAAAAACGTGGTATGGCCAAAAAAAAAGTTGGAAGTTTGACAAAAATGTACTTCCCTCGGACTTTTTTTTTCTTTTTTTTTTCGTGCCACTTCTCGTTCTGTCACTGAATGAAGCGACGATGAACGAGCTTCGTGCCAAGAATTTTTTATCGCGACGCGGCCTCGAATGGTCCACGATTTTTAAAAAATTCTTATTATGCAAATATCGCGTATCCTTTGCCAAGCGAGATGAAACGTAACCAGGCGAGATTGTTTTACGGGCTGAGGTACAGTTTATCGCTTTCCCTTGCCACAAATGCCCCCTGGGATGTATACTTTGCCTTAAGAGGAAATTTTATAGATTCTCAGGCACTTACCGGAGTGCAGACTGTATCGGGATACCTAAGCGTCCCAGGGAAATAGAATTCTCGTTTTATAAATATTACGCAACGCGATATATATACGTTTCTGTCTCGTGCTTCGCGTCGCTCTCTCTCTCGTTTTCTGAATTTCTCGTCGTCGTTTATCCGTCTCTCGATCCAAGAAGAAAAACGAATCATCGAAATAAGTAAAGGGATGTTTGCGGAATCCTCGAATCGCTCTTGGAGATGAGACGAGGATTTCGAGCGAAACGAGAAAAAATCCCGGGACGCTTCTTATTTTCCCTCAAATTTTCGACTCTCGATATATTTTTGTCAAAAATGAATTCAGATTGGGTCACCGATCGATGTGTATCGTATATATCTCAAGTATTAAGGAGAAACGATAAAATGAAAGATAAAATAAAATTATGCAAGGGGTAAGGAAGAGAAAAAATATATATTTGCGCGAGATCCGCGTGATTTTCGTCTTCGAATGCGCGACGAACGAGATATTTCCAATTTCGACGCAAAGCCATCGTTTCTCGGAAGACACGATTTTCGCTAGCCTCGAGATTGCCATCTCAAACGTCTTTGATTCTCGAGTAAAACTAAAGGCCGTGACGGAGGAATCGAGAAAATCTTGGCGTTGCTAGATCTCGGGTGACAAACAGAGCGGAAATAGCGAGACAGCGACAGAGGGAAAATCTTTTCAACTCGGAATAAGAAGGAGAGAGCCTGGAACGAGCGAAACAATCGAGAAATCCTTCTTTCTGTAATATCATGCTTCATACCTAGCCCCGAAGAAACGTAGAAAAAAGCTTCGTAGAGTGACTTTAATTTAATAAAAATAATACTCCTTGCTCTTTGCCAGCTTTTACCATTTTTTTTGTCAAAATAAAAGAGAGATAAGATTAAGTAAATTTTATTTCAGCATGTATGAATTTTGTCGAGCAAACGATAACTTTTTTCTGACTTAATTTCCAGGTGACATCTCTGTAAAGGTGACAGTACCGAAAGAATCGGAGATTGGTAAAACCGCGGATTTGCGATGCGAATGGAATCTGAGGGAACCAGAAAAACTCTACTCGGTCAAGTGGTACAAGGACGATCACGAATTTTTCCGCTACGTCCCGAAAAATTTGGAGACGATGCAGACATTCGACCAGCAAGGAGTTAAACTCGACGTAAGTTCCGGCGCGCCCTCTCGGAGTCCCCATATTCGTTCCTTTCTCCCGGCCCGGGAGGGACATTAGCATATTAATCCAATCAAAGAACTTCCATCGCCCTTATTCCGTCGCGTCTCTCGCTCTCCCATTCCGACACTTTATTTCCCCACCTCGTATATAGTAATTAGAGCGTGAAATCAGGAATTATTGCTCCCGAACGATACGTTAATTTGTGGGAAATTGGCCGATTAAAAGAGCCATCGGGATCACCATATTCTTGCCCGATCGGGCGACGTATACCGGGGAGCGACGATACGACGAATTAGAGTGACGATGAAACGAACGGGGGCGACACTTGATGAGACGGAGCGCGAGATGGGAGGAGACGGAGATAGAGATAACAATGCGAGGATAAAAAAAAAGGAGAGAGAAACGAACGGAGATGACAAGAGGGCAGTGAAAAAGGCAGGTGGAAAGGGGAATAAAAAAGATGGGGGAAAAAAACGGTTCGATCGTGGCAAACTATTATTCCGGTATCTCGCGTTTTATCGTCGGTTACCCGCGGCTGCTCGCGCACACAGGTGCCGGGACACCGACGAGCCAGACTTGCCGGATCTACGAGCTTTTTTTTCCCCTTCGCTCTCTGCATGCTTCCTCTCTTTATCGCGAATTTTCCTCTTCGTTTTTTCTCACCCAATACTCTAACGCTCATCCGCTCGAACTAACGCAAAACAAGAAGGAAAAAGCGAACGAGAGAGAGAGATAGAACGGAAGAGAGAGAGAGAGGGAAAAAGCTTTCGCAGCGAATCTTTGAAAAGGCGAACGGGACTGCGGAAAGACTTTTTCTCTGCTCGGGATGTAGGAAAATTCATGGTTTCCGCTCGTCTACCAAATGTACGACGCACGTGCATGCACGAATCGAGCTTTGAGACACACAGGATGAAAAGTGGGCGAGCCAGAAGACTCGCCGTGAGAAACAGAGACAGGTGAGAAGACAGACGCTTCGAGTTATTTCAAGTTTGAATACGCGGATGAAGGAATATATTCCTCCTTTTGGACTTTTTCAAATATGCTAGAAATCTACGCACATGTGCTCCTTCTTTGCCCTCCCTCTAGCTCTTCTACTATTCTATTCGTGCGGATAAAAAACGAGAATACTGCAATTTTACAACTTTATTCTCGGAAACGAAGAAAATAAAAATGTTTTATTCGTCTAAAATTCTACAAATTAAGGTGACAGTCTCGATGCAGTTAAATTTGAAAAATTTGATTTAAACGAAAAGTGTATCTTTCGCTGCGAACTTGAAAAAAGGAATAACGTGAACCGTGAAGCAACACGAGCTGCAAAATTCATTTTATCTTCATATTTTTATACTGGCAAGCAGTCTTTTGATCAAATTTGTGATATCTTGTTACAGGAAAAGTGTCAGAAAATTTCGCATTTAGTGTGAATTTTGTTAAAAATTTTCCAGGATATATATTTTAATACAAGAAAACACGTGTTGATGAGAGAGAGAGCTTGAAAAGGTCCAAGATTACGAGCAGCGAGAAACTTGAAAATTCACTCGAGGAAGTTGAAGAATTTCCTTGGAGAAAATTGACAGAGGAATTCTGCATCTCTCGAGGGGGTCGAAAAAATGTGGGAGTTTCTAATGGATTTTCATCCTCGGTGGAGGCTGTAAACAGGGTCTTGGAGTACAAAGCATAAAAGGAGAACGTGAGATGGTGTTGGCTTCGCGTGTGGAGCATTGAAAGAGAAGAGCGCCCTTTGGCCCTTCGCAACGTTGCTCTCTCGATCGTTCGAGATCTGAATGGGACTTTTTGGAAGAGCGAGTGGGTTTTTCGCCACTGGCACGAATCGCCGGTTCGAACGACTTACCTCCCCGCAGTTTTCCTGGTAAAACGATTTCAATTCCCGGAATTCCGCAAAGTGGCGGAACGTGTGCGTGTCGGGAGCCTGGGCGCAAAGCTCAAACAGAAACGGAAAAGAAAGAACGTAGCGAAAAGCCGTGCGGGCGGGTAGAGGAGAGGAAAAGCGAAAAGAATATCTTTCGTGCGGTCGTCGAGAAGCTTCCTTCCGGTTTTGTGAAAAGCTCGGTGTCGGGTCGCCGTTAACATCGATTTTTCGATATTCCAACGAGCCAAAAATAAAAAACGAATCAGCAAAAAAATACCATATACGCGTTCAATATCGACGATCTCACACAAAAGATATAAAAACGTCAAAGGCGCGTAGCATCAAAAATGAACTTTTTCAATATCTATTTCTCGATCCTTCCACGCAATCGTTTTTTTTTAAATCGAATCCGAAACCATTTAACGTTTTCACTCTCTCTCTACCATCAGGAATAATATTTAATCTTGAATTTTTCGAGTTTCAAACTGAGATAAATATCCTTTCCTTTAAATATCCTTTGAATCGAAAATGCGCGATCCTCGTTATTCGGCCTCTGCTTTCAAATCGTCAGCAGTGGCAATTTGGAAGCGAAAGATGAGAAAAAAAAGGGTTGAAGGGATACACGCGGGGAGGAGTTGAATCTTTTCTTCGCGGTGCATTCCTCTGCTCTCGATCGCTCGCCCGTTCCATTCATTCGACGAGCTTGTACGGAGTAAGCTACTTTTTCAATGGCCCCGTTGTGTTCTCTCGGGTTCATCGCGCATCGGTACGGGGTGTACGCGAAATCCGAAGCAATCAATCTTCCGAGCTCCCCCCGGCTGCTGCCTTCGCAGTCGTTGCTTCATTCTTTTCCCCCCCCCGTTCGTTTATCCATTTCTCTCTCTCGTACGTCTTATTTCCCGAATTCTCCCCTCCTCCTCCCGTATTTCTTCGCTCTCTCACGACGTAAACGCCTTCCACCTGTGTCGCGAAACTTTCTCGCGCAACATGTAGACGCACTCGTTCGCCCTTTCCGCGAAGCCACCGGCGAAAGCTCATCCGACCGTAAAACGCCAGCCAAGTGTAAACTCCTGGTAAGAGTATTGTGATAATTCCACTTGGAACTTGAATAACGAGATGCGAGCCCTTTCCTCGTCTCTCATTTTTACGTCTGGAGAAACAATTGCGTACGACTTTTCATTCTGTTTCGCTTCACATTCAACTCTCATTTCCTTTTTGTTGCCGCTTTCAGGATTCTTGGACGGTAAAAATGATGAAGAACGCGTTGATCGAGGAACGAATATAAGAGAGAGAGAGAGAGTCTTCTCATCCGTGAGAGGCGCGCCGTGATTTCTTTTCATCCTGCACCGCGATCGATTCATTTTTCTCCGTTGCAGCAGCGCATCTGGGAGACATCTTCCCCGCTGTCGATGGAGATCTTCCCGGGAAAAAATTCTCGACGGGTCGTCACAGTACGCCCGGGACACACCGGTGTCGCGGGTGGAGGACGTTTTTTTGCGATTGATACTCAAGAATGGAGGGAAACGGGAACAGACGCGCTTTTTCTATTTCATTCTCTCGCGTTCCTTTTTTTTCACGCTCGCGTCCCGATTGTATTCCCATCCATCGGCACCGACACGCTCGTTTCTTCGCTGCGCCGCGTAACGATTTTTCCTTTGTCAACGAGATACGTCGCGTTTTCGACGCGACGAGAAAGTCCCGACGAGCCTTCTGCTTCTCCGCGCGCGAAACTTTTTTCTCTCGTTATCTCACCTGTCGCCAAATCTTCTCTTTCTTTTTCGCTCCTCGTGCGATTTTTCGTCTCGATCTCTCGCTCTCTCTCTCTCTCTCTCTCCGTGTCTTTCTAATTGTCCGTCGCGCTGCCATCGAGAAACGTCATCGTAACACAAACTAAAAGTTTCTTCACGGCTGGATATGTCCACCGGGAAATTTTTGACGAACGACCCTGCCTTCTCGCGCTATCTCCGCTCTCGTCCGTAAACCCTGACGATCCTCTCATCTCCTCGGCGGAGAAGGATTTTGCGAGCCGGAAACAAGGTCACGAGTTTGCAGCTCTTCGCTTCTCGCAGTCCACTTCCTCCCTCTCGCGAATAACCCCCCCCCCCGCGTCATTGTATACTTTGACGAGAGTTTGAGAATGGAAGAGAGCGAGAGGAAAGGTCGTAAGTTGACGCTCCGCGAAGAAGAGAATTTTCCACTCCGGTTTGTCTCAAACTTGGATTCGTTTCACGAAATCTTATTCCAACTTCGTTTTCCCAAACATCCCCGATTCGCCGACCCAACGTCTCTCTCCACTCTTTTGTTCACGTCCGTCCACACTCGAGTTTACGCACACACGGATCCCGGAATTATCCGATACCAGAAATGAACCTCAATGCGACGTTTCGGTCTCGCTTCGATAGCGCTCTCTCGAAAATTCTTACTCCGATTCTCGTGACAAATTTCTCTCCAACGAGAAATAATAAGAATCGTCAAAATTGTTTTTTTTCTTCTTTGTAAAACAAGATTTTTTAATGATTCGCTTTTGCGAATGAAAAATTAATTCTGTTTATTAATATTTTTATCATTCTAACGATAAAACTAATTTTTTTTTCTTTTTCAATATTTGGAACGTATGTTTGCTCGTTATTTGGCTCATGTTTTCATTGCTAATATCAACATGTCTGGAAATTTAAACTTCCATATATGTTTTTAAAAATAAAATACCTAATTTCTTTCTTATTTTGTAATAATAATAAATTTTATTATTAATTAAAGTAGTAATAAAATTTAATATTAGTAGAAACTAATACTTTTCCAACATTTTTTGATAATTTCCTCAAAGAATATATTGATGGAATGAAAAAAAAAATGATAACGCGCAGGAATATGCGAATCAAAATATTAACCCAAATTCATAATAAATTTTCGAGATATGAGTAAAATAATAATATTCGGGAATGTGTGCTGCACTTAAATAGTTTTGAATAACCGGGGGGACTCGCGACGAATGAATTAATAAGCAGCGGGAGAATTGAATGGGAAACGCGACCGGCATAAGCCATGGAAGCAAAGAACGAGTTGAAGGAAGTGAGTGATGAAAATACAGCTGAAGAACACATCTGCGCTGTTCGCCAAAACATATTTAATCCCGGCTTAAAATCGTTCCGAGAGAAACACGAGAAGGAGCGCGAGGGATGCAATAAAAGCTTTTCCGGGTGCGTCATGCGTGCACCGTTTCTCTCTCCTTTCTGTCTTTCAGCCGCGATACTCGCTACGCGTTATTGTTGAGCATCCGGAAAATTTTGCGAAGTGTAACCAGCGTCGCGATGGAGAAAATGAAATAATGGTCCGGCACTTGAGCCCGGAGGGGGGGGGGGCAGCAGCTTCGCGAGTGCCGTTTTCAGAGCTCGGAATGGAGAAAATCTGGCGTGTAACGCACGCAAAAATAAGCGAAAATCCCGGGGACACACAGAGGCGAGAAAACGGGGCGAGCTATGAATTTGAAACAAAAAAAAAACGAGACAAACTCGATGGATATTCGCGTCGTTTTGTCTCTTCAATTTTCATCCGCGAACAAAAAGCCAGAATTAAACTCCGCTCCGGTTATTTCTTCGTCGTGGTATACGATTATTATATTCGTTCGCTCATCGCGAAATATTTTCCCGTCGAGTTATTAGCTGGCTCCGATTCTATTTTCCGTTTGGCCTCTTCGTCGGGAGTCTCTCTGTTTCCGTAAAAATCTCGTTACCGGTGATAGGACGTATATTTTCGGGGAGGGGGCAGACCGTCCGGGTTATCCGTCTTATCGCGATGCCTGGTGCAGGTTTTATATCTCGACTCCTGGGAATACCCGCGCTGACGTAGCCGGCCCACCGTCCGGGAAGATGATAAAAAAAAAGAAAAAAAAACAGAAAAGAAGAGAGCGGAGAGAGGACAGCGAGCGAAAAGAATATAAGCGACGGGGGGATGAGACGAGGAGGGGATAAAAAAATTACGAGCCATCGGGGACGAGAGTCTGGTGGGGCTGCAACGAAAGATCCCGACGTTTCTCTTACAATTTCCGGCGTTGTATTATACCCTGGAGCTTGCGCGAGGAAGTCGCTGCCGAGCTCGCTCCCCCGAGAACTTTACGCCGACGTTTATAATAAGCCGAGACGCGGGCACGCGGTCAAAAGTCATTTCCATAATCTCGGGAAAGGAAAAACGATCTTAGCTGATAAGCTTCCGCTTTATTTCCCGATAAGCGAGCAAAGAAAAAGTCGAAGGGAATCGGAAGAATGAAAATTAGGCTGCGAATAAAAGTCGCGAGAAGTTTCCTGCGTCGGGGTTGATCGAGCGCGAATTCTCTCTCTGTTTCTATTTTATACTCCCGTCAGTCTCTCTCTCTACGTTCCTGCGTCCTCTCTTCGTCGCCGGCAGGGCGAAAAAAAAATTAAATTGGGTGGCGCGCGAGAGAAAAATAAGGGGAAAGGCAAGAGGAGAGAGCGTGAGCGAGAGAGGGGAGGTCAAGTAATTTTCCTCGGGGTAATAAACTAAAAGCGTCTTCCATCCAAACCGAGCCTCTTTTTCCACCTAGCGCCCACTCGAGCCTTCTTACAGTATATACCAAAGACTTTCCTCTCTCCTATCCCTTTACTCTCTAGACGGGCACTCAACGAACAAGATTACTTTTCCCATCACTGAAAAACTTGAAAAAAAGGGGGAAAAAAGGACGAGAAGTATATAACAAAAAAGAAGAAGAAGGAGTAAACTGAGAAGAAGTCAGTGGAGAGGAGAGGACGGTTGGGTCTTGCAGCTTTTAGCATCTGCATTCTGACTTGGAATAATTCGAAAGTCTTTGGTATATACCGGAGAAAACGATGATGAGGAGGGGAGCAGATCTCGGAAGGAAGGAAGCAAGTGAAGAGATATAGAAGTCCGATGGGATGGGAATCGAAAGTTTTAGTATAAGAGTCTCTTAGACTTGGTTTTGGTCTTAGTTGAAATTGCCTCGAATCACTCTGCGCCCCGTTATACGAGCTACGGATACTTTCGTCTATATCATGCGGATTTTCTTACCTTTAACCGGGAGCATTAGGCGAAGCGCGCGGGGAAGCCTCTCAAAGTAGCCGTGCATAAACAGCCGAATGTCGATTTAATTCCTCGATACGTATATATATTCAAACTTCCAGGTCCCGGCCGATATTTCTGATTCCCTATCTCGGTATCCCTTCCGCCTTATCTGTGTTCCTGCCCTTCCGATGCTTTCCACAAATTTTCCCTTATCGGAGAGTCCTGAAAAATAAAAATAATTAAAGACTTTACTTTTTTTTTCTTGCTATTTTTATTCGGATACTTTCTTTTATTGGTATCCCAAATAAATATTATCCCAAAATATCCGAATTTCAAGCGAATGTATCGAGATAAACATTTTTTGAATCATCGTATTTTTATATACGAGCAACAACGTGGTCCCTTTTTTATATGTTTGAATTTATATTTTGCTGTTCTTCTAATAGGTAATTCCTGAAAATTTTTGCAAGACGAAATGAATGATTTTTGTTCAAAGGTCATTATTTTCGAAGCACTGCACGTTGAACCTTTTTTAATGAGTGGAGATTAGGCAAAAGTTAATTATTATAGGTCTCATGTCTTTATTAATATAGGATCAGAAATTTCAGATTTTTAACAAGTACTCAATAAAATTTTATTGCAAATATATACTCAATTAAAGAGTTTTTTATAAAAATTTATTTGCTGTTTTTATTTGGGTTACTTATTTCTTTTATTGGAATCACGAAAAAGTCAAATTTTCGAGCGAGTGAACGCGCATCAGCTTTCGCTCGAACGCCGAAATGAAAAATATCGTCGATATGCTCGATTTTTTTTTCTTCTGAATTTTAACTTTTTTTTTGTAATACAGCAGATTCGTGATCGCGAATTCGGAAAACTTTTTCCAACGACGTGAACCTGTGCCCGAGCGTACGTAATCCGCTAAAAGAGAATCATGACTTTTTTCGTTCTGGAGCTAAAGAAATATTTACCCCTCGTCAATATTACTTCCAGAGAGCGTTGGCATTCGAAAAATGCTGTGTCGTCCAAAACTATCGGATCGCAATTTTTTTGCGCTTTTTCGCAGTTTTATTCGGATACGGTAGATGACAAGCGTTTGAGCTTTGAAAAATGTTGAAAATACCAGATTTTTATTCTACAGAGAAACATCCAATAAATGGCTTCTCATATTCCTTTTGTGTTACGCGAATTAAAAATATTTCTTTCCCTCCGATATTCTGGTCGAAAAGTAAAATAAAAAAATTGCGTTTCATTGTTCTCTCTTTCAATTTTCAGGTAATTCCCATTTATATCGAATATTGTTTGAAATTTAAAATATTGCCCACAGGGGGTACGAGGAGTGTGCACTTATCAGCGAGACAAACGCGTATACAGCGATCGAAAAAAAAACAAAAAAAAAACAATTTAATGACGAGAGGAGGAACGTTGCGGAGCAGAAAGCGCGCAATCTCAATTACGGGAATATCAAAAATTTATTTGGCCCTCTCCCAGTGTGTATCCCCCGAACAATGGTAGATCGTAGAAAATTAAAAGCGATTATTTTTTTCGATTCAGCGGAGCGATATTCGCGTACGTGACGGTGGTGGAGAGCCGGTGGGAACGAAGTCGGAAGAAGGATGGTAAAAAAATACAATTGGCCCAGGACAGAGGCGGAAGAACTCAAAGAGAAATATATACATTGTTCATAGTCCCTTGAAATTTACTGTGTACTTAAATATTACGTACATATACATACGCAGACATATAGTGAGACAGAAAATGGAATATAGTATAAATCTAGTTATATATTATATTCGTAGTGACAGATAAACCGCGGAACTGTCTTCTTCCTCAAATCCTACTTTTTTTACGAGATAGCGCCCTGGCGCACGTTTGCCAAATGTTCTTTTCCCTCCGTCTCCCTTACGGTATGTACACACTTGGCCCCGGCTCGCTCGGAAGTACGAAAAATGTATATACGCTGTGTATGTTTATAGCGTAACGAGTCTGCCAGCGTAATATCCACGAGGACGTACTATCTTGACCGAAACCGGTAAAAATATTACGAACCTCATCAGTCACGGGGGCTTTAAAGAGAGAAGAAACCTGCGAGGGCACGAGATCCGTTGCAAAAAGGTATCCTTGGTAACCGAGTGGAAAAGTAACGGGAAAAGTCTACGGGAAGTGGGAAAAAGGAGAGATAGAGAGAAAGACCGAGGGAAGGGGAAAAGAGTATGAACTGCACTCGATCATCCGTGTGTATATCTGCCCTCTCGGCGTTTTCTCACCCCCCAACTTTCACGGACTCTTTTCTCTGCTTTGTGTGTAAAGCCCCCGAGAAACTGCGCTCAAGTTTCTCGCTCGAGGAAAAAAAAAGGGAATAAAAACGAAATCCGCGGAGACCGAGGAACGATTCTGCGTGGAATGAAAACGCGAAAGACATCGGACAAATTCGTTAAATCAAAAGTTGAAGGCGTTCGCGAGAGATTAGATGGGAATCGATCAGACGCGTCCGTTAAAATCGAGTCTACGTGAGAGACACGCTTGCTCGACAAATTTTTTAATCGTGTTAACGATAAAAGATTAGACGCAAAACGCTCCGGATGGTTCGATCGAGAACTGCAATTCCGTATTGATCAAATTTTGCTTCGCCCATCAATAGTCGAGTTAGGAAATTAAATGTGCACTAAAAGCGAGTCATCTGTATTTTACTCCCAATATCTTTCATTTGAAATATTTAGCCCAACGAATCCTGGCTTGATATTCTGATTACGGAGTGAAAATTTAGAAGCTATATTTCCCAGAAGTCGAGGCTGGAAGTACTTTTAATTGGCAGGGCGGCTGCGAAGCAAAATAATAAAGAGCGGTATCGCTCATTTGAGGACGCGAGAGCGAGTTTTCGGTGCAGCTTTTGGTATATAGACGCGGGAAGGACAGTTGAAAACGTCAGAGAGGGAAGTCGGGACCGAGACAGGTTTAACGTAGTTCGGCAATCAAGCCTGAGCTCTCGGTGAATTATCGATAAGCCCCTGGAGTGTCCAAACAGCGAGCCTTGGGGATCAATCCTACAACGCGTGTGTTTTCCCCCCTGGTTCTCTATGGTTACGTGAATGATGGAGATGTACACATCGAAGGACGATATTCAGCCTCTCTCTCGCTCATCTCCATCGCCCTCTCTGCGGAATAATACATCGCAGGATCGACATATTCGAGAGTCGAGAAGTTCATCCTGCGATGTATATTCGCTGATGAAACTCGTTCCATCGGGCGATCGCGAATGAGAAGCTAACAGCCGCCAAGATTGAGGGATTACGTCGGAGAGCTTTCGAGGAGCGGCCCCGGGTAATTTCATTCCACCGAATTTCCAGATTGATAGCCAGATTCCGCGCTTTTCTCACAATTTACGAGCCCCGCCGCCGCCGCGCGTATATGAGCGCATTTTGAAATATTATTCCGCTCGCTAACTCGGTATCATTTATCTAAATCTGGCGTACGTATGCCCCCCGTTTCGTTAGATCGCTGATGGAGATAAATACTCGAGCGGGATATACCTCGCTCTGTTTCTTATTGCGCGAATCCCGGAGTTTCTCCTGTAACGGCAGAGTTCACGCAGCGATATTTATTTCTAAGCCCCGACTCGAGGTTGATAGATTTTCCAGAATATTAAACTACGCGTCTACCGTCCAATTAACCTCTGAAAATCTCGTCTCAGACTCCAATGAGGTGTGTATACTCGATAATTAAATCGGCACATTTCTCACGCTACCAACAATTTAATCTCACATTGCCTCTTCATTTGTCGAATATGTTTCAGAAAGAAAAAATCATATTAGTCTATTCCAAAACCTCACGATAGAAAAATTCTATTTGCAACGAAAAGTATTGATAATTTTTAAATACCCGGCTGGATTTTGAAGGTTGTTTTATTTTCTTCAGAGACCGGAGAGACGGGATCCCGGGTGATCTTATTTCTGAGCCGACGAAACATCTCTTTTGGTCATTCGAGTCACGAAGGGTGAGTCGAAGTATTCGATCGAGAGGAGAAGGAGGAGGAGGAGGGGGGGGAGAGAGCGCGGGAAGGGTAAGAGGCCAAAAGAGGATCTCTCTCGAAAGTCCGGACAGTGGAAAACAGGATCTCGTTTCGGTCGAGGCGGCAGAACGGAGGTGGAGTGGTTTGAAAGAGAGGTCCGAAGAGACGCTATATGTCTCATATAGTACAAACGACGTTACCCAGACTTCCGCGACACGTTCCTCGTCGCGGTCGTCGGAGACACTCACGCCGGGAATAGAAGCTCCGTAGGAATTTCCACTGGCGGTTTTTGCGCCACACCTCTCTCTCTCTCTCTCTCCATTCCTTCCTGCGAAACCCTTACTTAAGCTCACTGAAACGCTACGCCGTGTACGATCCCTCCTCGGGGACTCGAGCTCGGTCCAAGAGCCTCGATGGGTTTACAGAGAATGCACAGGTGGAAAATGAAAAGTGATGCCGCCTCTGTTTTTCTTGTCCCCGTTCGTTGCGCGCAAGCTTCGATCGAAGAAAAAAAAAACTCTAATAAGGTTTAACGTCCCTATAGTTGAAGGTCTATGGCTTTTTTCACTTTAATTTTATTCTTGAATTAATCAAACAAAAAAATCTGCTTTGAAATGACGTCTAAATCATTATCTGACATTTCAGCGATCAAGAACTTATATTGTGTCTTCATTTCGAGTAATATTTATATAGTAAATAAATACACTAAAATGTATTTATGCAGATATTTAATTTTCTTTTGTTCATTTTCATTGTTTTCCTGTTGTGCTTTAAATTGGTTTTTTTTTGGGCAATGATCTTGCCAGCATTGACGGATGATAATAAAAATCTACTTCGGCAATGAGTCTTCGTTTAAAAATTTCAATTTCACTTTCAGTCTCTAACTTGCACCAGGAGAGGAAATCTGTCAGACTCACGCACGGGGTTAATACGTGAAATAGTGTCTGGCTTGGGCAAAGGTTGAAGAAAATCCCATTGCACATCCCTCGACGTCTATTAAGCGAGGATTACCTCGACAGTCTCGATTCTCCCTCGCCACATCCCTCTGATATACGTGGCCCACTCGCTGAATCACTGAACGCGCTAATTCCATCTTCGTTGGGTCTTTGTTCCACTCTCGACAAAAACTCACCACCAAATTATCGTTGTACTTGTTCATTAAAATTTTTAATCCAATTTCCTCTACTCTGATAATCGAATTTGGCAAACTTTGACATTTTTGAAATGATGCCCGAGCTTGAAACTATTATTGTGAACGTAAAACGATTTTTAGAAACTACGCGAAAAGTGGAGAGTGTACTCGTGAATTTAAGTGTTTTTAAAAGATTCGTATATCTGGTGGGAGTGGACACTTGCGAAGTTTGAGAAAGCCAGCGAGTAAACAGAGAAGACGTCGCCGGAAGGAAAGAAAAAAATAATAAGAAGCGACAGCCTCTTCCACTTTCGCGAAGTTCGTGCCAATATCGGCGAACATTTTTTCGCTGCTCCATTACCCGAATAAATATTTATCCTGTATCGCGTCGCCTATCTTGTTTTCATCTGTTTTCATCCAATTTCCTTTTATTTTTCAGAAAAAATCTATGAGCAAAAACTCGATAAGGCTGACGAATCTCACTTTCAACAGCACCGGCCAGTACAAGTGCGAAGTCTCGACGGAGGCCCCGTCCTTCGCGATCGAGTACAAAACCGGAAACCTCACAGTCATTTGTAAGTATAAAACAAGCAAAAAAAATGAAAATTTCAACGATTTTTGTTGAATATGTATACTCGAACGCTTGAAATTTTTTTTCGACGAATGTTTGCTTCAATAACTTTTAAAATGTCTTTTTTTTGGAATTCGCGAAAGCAATTGGACAGAATGATGAGGTCCGTGAAATTAAAAAAATAGCGATAAAAAAATGTGCTCGGTTTAAATTCTCTCAACAATCACTCGAGCACGTTCCAGTTTGATGCACATTTTTTTATTTTCATGGAGAATATATTCGTCACTCTTTCTCTCTCTCTCTCTCTCTCTCGCGTGCAGAAAAGGAAACTTTGTACTTTTACCCGAGCTCAAAAGTTGAAGCGCGCACGTCCCCTTATCTCCGTGTGCGAATGTACATACAGATTTATACGGAGCTATATCGTAGCCTATTTCTATCTATTTTTCCTATCTCCACTCGGCATTCTCTTGGATTATGCATGAGCTCGGTTTTGCCAGAGAAAAAAAAAGAGAGCGGACGAGAGCAGCATCGGCTTTTTGCTCGACACACCGCTAGAGAGGTTTTCAAAGCGAGCGACCGGGAAACAGAGAGTAAAAAGAATTTATAAAAAATCAATTCCCTGCGTATTCTTCGCGATGCGGAGAATTATCGGCGATGAGTCCCCAGCAAGTGATTCGTCGTCTGCCAAAAGAGCGGAAAAAACGATATCACCCGACGTCCAAAACCAAATGACAGAAATCCCGCAAATAAAAATATGTACACTGAATTTTTATTACGTATAACATTTGATTCGAGAATGAATTGAAAATTATTAGCATCAGGGAGAATTTTCACTAAAATTGATATTTCGAAAAATGATATCACCCGACATCCAAAACCAAATGACAGAAATCCCGCAAACAAAAATATGTACACTGAATTTTTATCACGTATAACATTTGATACGAGAAT
>JAPYYW010001837.1:0-25154 GCA_030522545.1 Cremastinae sp. A BG-2022a | reverse complement strand
ACACTTTTTAATACATATTATAGCAAAATTTGCGGTCGACTTTAATACAATTTTATTATGCTTTATAGTCTCTGGGACATATCGGTATTTATTTTTAAACTATTACCACGTCGCTTAGTAAAATCTATCTGTGGCAGGCAACGTTCTCAGTTTTTACCATATTTCACTATAATGAGAACATTACCATGGATTCATATTAATTATTATACAATATTACTGAATATTTTAGTATATGCATACACAAACACACGCAAAATTGTATTACTTATGAAAATAGAGATAATGAAGTGAATAAGGTCTTGTAATAATTAGTATACCACTTTAGTTTATTTTTATAATGATAAATACATAAATATTTATTTACAAATACGTAATTCCTAAAAATATTCATTGATATTTTTAAATATTTTTATTGATCACACCGTCACTTCCCGCTTTTCGAAGTGCATGTTCAGCGAAGTCATCGGAATATTTAACAATAAAATTGAAATTATTTAAAAAATAAAAAACATATTTTTATTATAATTCCACATGATGAAAAAAAAACTATTTCATGTAAGTTGGCCTCATAAAATTATTGCAGTAGTCACTTATACCTATCTGTTCACAAATTTTACAATGTGTCATTCAAATTGTCGAACCACTTTAGATTTTCGCTATTAGAGATACGAAAATCCTTGAGATTGTGAGCAATCTGAGTAAATTTGACAATATGGTCACGCTACTAAATTTTACTATGTTAACTTTTTAAAAATTTATAAGGCGGCTAAAATTATTATTTTTTTTACGAAAAAGTTCTGAAAAAAATACTCTTTACAGTTTTCCGTACACTGTAAAAAATCTCCGTTTGGTGTTGAATGGCATGGTGTTAATATAGATGTGGTTTGATATGCTGTGTTTAATCAGTGTAAATAATTAACACCGCAATATATAAACACCATTTTTAGTGCATAAAATTAATGAAGTAATACTATTGTTGCTAATACACCATTAGGTGCGAATAAAATAGATATACAGTTTAACCAACTCAATAATATAAAGAATATTTTGGAATAATCATGCACATTATATGCCACTTTGTTCGTAAAAAATGCCATATTAACAAGTTTGTAAATTTTTTTTTTTGGTTTTTTTTCTCTCTAGATTTATCACGATGTAGTGTAATTTAGTATCTAGACTTGTTCTTTTAAAAAAATTTTTTTGTGAAATAATTTTTTTCGTAATAGATGTAACGTTGATGTTGAGTAACAAGTGTTCTGCGGCTGAAATGTACGAGAGGACCGATTAGCGAAATGATATTCAGAAAATGAGTCATAAAATGATGTTTCGGTATGTCAAGTTTCAGCTCAGGTACCTGATACCAAATTTTTCGCGTTCATTATCTGAAACGTGAACATTTTTCGATTGGTGCGATACTTATTTCATCGATGGTGTAATAAACATCATATCCATTGAAAAATGTTGATTTCTTAGGAAAGTATCGAGTTCTGCCCATTCCTGTTGCTGAAAACATTGATTTTTAATCTCGTTAAATCAGCAAGTAACACCGCTCTACATCTTTTACCAAACACACCGGTGTTATTATTTTACACCATTTCCCTTTACCACTCACACAATTTAGTTAACACCGCGAAATTTTTTACAATGTATATATATTCATTAATAAGATAATGTATATCTTATTAATGGATTCGAGTCACATTTAAGAAAAATGTTCTAATGGTCAACAGTAAAAATTCAAAAGATTTTCTCTCATTTTTGTAAGTTCATTCAAACGTCACTGTTTTTGCCAATGCAGTTCCAAGTTACGAAAAAAACGTGGTAATTTTTGCGATAAAATTCGATCCGAGTATAAATTTATATTTGTTTAAAAAAAAAGGATTTTTCTCTAGTTGCGATGTTTGCTTTTTTCCATAACAACGTGCTCGTGGTTTCAGCTTGAAGAACAATGAGCTGGAAGCAGGATGGTCAAACCTCTTGACCTCCAATCTTGTTTTTCAAGCCGGCTCCTCTTCGCTCTGCTTCTCCAGCTCCCCTCCCTACTGAATTGCTTTCTCGATTACTCGACTCTATTCAGAGTCTTGTCGCCTTCAAAGATACACAGTATGCCTCATTACCTTCGGGCAATCGGTCAATTGGACATATTACCTTGCACCTCCTGCGACACTGTAGGCCTCGAGCCTTTACCCCCCCTCTCTTCCCCCTCTTTCTCCATCTCTCTCTTTCTCTCCCATTCTGACTCTATTACTTTTGATTTCTCATCTTTTCTATCTTTCGAAACAATCTAGCACGATGTTCTAATGAACGTTCACACGTACGTGTGTTACAGTCGATTGAACTTCGACGCAGCTTCTTCCTCGTTTTATTTCTCTTGCTCCTTCTCTTTCAGCCCTGGTCCTAAGACTATGTTTTCACTCATGGTGTCTTCGCGAACCAATTGACGCCAGGACTCGAGAGTTCACGAACTTTCATAAGGCACGAACGATCTTACAATGTCACGTTGACGTTTCTGCAATTACGAACGGGGATATAGATATAACGGGACGTATCGTTGAATTAATTTATTTTTTCCTCTATCTCATCTAACGGTGCTTCAGTATATTTTTAGCCACCTGCTCGATTGCCTTAGACAACGGATTTTTTGTTTCATAAAAGCATATCTTAATAAGTATGTACTTGAAACTTAGGGGCAAAAAATTATTCACGATCCCATTTCAATTTTCAATTAATCATGCAATTAATTCAATTCACTATAAAGTTCATTGTTTATGAATGTATTGCCCTTGAGTCAAAATACTCAGGAATTCATGAAAATTCTGATACGATTGTTAAAAAATATACTTTATATTTACAAAACAATTTGAAACGTTTTGTTGCTTAGTTTTTTATTTGAAAATATAATTGTAATTTATAAGCTAGTTAATAATGCTTGTATCTGCATCGGTACGACATTTTATCTACATTTACTACGTACTTTGTAGAATTGAGGTTTAAAATTTCTCATTTTTTTTGTAGAGTATGGCTTATTAAAATGGATTTTTCTAAAAAATAAGTAAAATCGAAGGAAAATTCATACAATCTGTATTTGATATATGGTGTTAATAAGAAATTTAAAATTTGAAAAGGTGTTACTAAATTTATTCTATTTTCAATTATTCAAACAGCACAAAATGTCAATATTATTTTAAACTGTTGATCGGCATCATGGGTAAAAGAAAAAAATTGAATAATTTGTGACATAAATACGAAGTTGAAATTTTTCAATTTGAGTTTTCATTGAGTTGAAACATTCAATCAATGATAAATTTTTTATTTTAATGCGCGCATGTGCATGTATGTATGGTTGTAAAAAATGAAGTTGACAGGGTAATTCGATCGGTAGAGATGCGGAAATCATTGGAGTGAATAATGCGCGAGAGATGATGGCGAACTTGGCCGAGAGAGGCGAACGACATTGATCGACCCAAATTCCAGAGATTCGGGACCTCATCTCGAAAACCGGAACGCCAAAAACACGTGCCTCAATCATCCAGACTACTCGCTCATTTTTTCCCCTCCGTTAAATATTTTTTATACACCTTTATGCCTTTAAATCTCCAAATGAAAAATTGACAATCGCGATTGCTGGGAATTGATAAAATTCATCTTTTTAGTGTCATTGAACGAAGAATTAAATTACTTTTTCCCAAATGTCAATTTGAGCAATGAAAACAATGCGGCTTGTCGAGGGGGAAAAATACTCTCTCTCTCTCTCTCTGTCTCGTTCGTTGCTCCGATGTATAATCTTAAATTGGTTATACAGGGATCATTAAAAGTATCGACAATGGACGAACGAGATCGAAGCTGGGTGAATTTGGCGCTCCGCAATTTTTATTCTCTCGCTCTCATTCGTTTTCTGGCGCATCGTTTATCTTGCTCTCTCGCTTTTTGGGGTTCAAGGTGGGCGCATTGATTGCACTTGATTGCCAATGGCGAGGCCTACGCGTTTTTAACAACGCAGAGCTTCGCTTCGACGACTGTAAAAGGAATCGTGCCCGGTGAATTTCTCGCTGCATCTTGCATGATTTTTATTCACGCGCGGAAGAGAGCGAGAGAGCGAATATCAATTCTCTGCAATGCTCTTTCTCTCGTGCACGTTTCTCTCGAATCCTCGTCAGAATGCAATGATTAACGAAATACGTATTATTAAATGAAAGTGGGAAGTTACAAGGGCCTCTCGTTCGTTTCGCCTCGCACGACAATCCGAACTTTATTCAATCACCGTATAATGATTTCATAAGCCTTCATTCACCACTTACCTTCGCGTTATTCATTCTTTTCTATTTTCTCTCTCGTATCATTTATTAACAAAATTTAGTAACCTACTTTTGTTTTTATCTACATTTTCAATGTATATTAAGAAGAAAACGAATCAAATTACGTGAATCGAATAAATATGTATATTTAGATGAGACATTTTTATAGATAAAAACCATACTCTACTTCAAGTAATTATTTAATTATTTATTTGAATAAATTTCAATCGCATGGGTACATTATGAAGTTCGCGAAATTATATATTAAACAAATCTTTAAAATATAACACCACATAAATATAAAATTACTTACATTTTAAGTACAGTAAATAAATATACATATAATTTAAGAGTATATTTTTACAGATAAATTACATTTGTCCAAGTAAACCATATTTCGTTGAATCCAATATTGTTTACTTTAACGAGAAACAAAAAAAAATTAATTTTTTAAACTGCAAATGCATTTTGGCTGCTGATTTGGTTGATTAAACTCAACTTTTTTTCTCAATGCACGACGAAAGAAAAAACTTGATTCGATTTACAATTATTTCGATAAATCCGAACAATATAAATTCGTGGTTAATATGTATTGAAATGTATATACGCAAATCGCAAACGGTATTATACCGTTCGCGATCAATTAGTCACGCTCTGATCTACAGAAATTGGTGGTCTCTCGTTCGTGATATATTCCACGTAACGCTACACGCGAAGATCGACGATTTCCATATATTCGCAATTCGTGTATACGGGAACACATCGCGCGATACGTACTCGCGTAATATAAAGATGCAACAGTCACTGAATTTGTTCTGTGAGCGGCAGACGAATGAAATTCGAATCGGAAAAACTGTGTCAGTTGCAAATACGTAAACTAAGGATCGTTTTTGATATAAATGCGTAATAAATGTATAATTTCGAGCAATGTATTAATCATGCGTAAAATTACGAAGCAATTTATTTGAAGAAATATTTCTTAATAAAAAGAACAATTTTATTGTTTTATTCTGCAATTTTTATAATTTTGTACTTTAGTAATATTGTAATTATATTTTTGCAATAAAACTATCATGTTAATGCATGATATATGAAACAATGAACTGAAAAAGAAAACAATAAATAATAAAGCTGATTAAAAAAAATTGTACAGTATATAGTTCGTATACAGAGTATACAATATTTTTTTCGAAAAAAATTTTCACCATTTTCTGCAGCAGTTCCTCATAATTAATTGAGAAAGTAAAATAAAATAAAAAACGTGATTCGATTTTTGTTGTGGAAAATATGATAAATATCAAAATTCCCACGAACATATTTTTTTGTCGCAAATGAGAAAAATTCATGATACATATGTTTTTTAGTATATTTAGGAAAATTTCTACGAGTCTGATGCACTTGCGTGACGAAAACAAAGGCACGCAGCTTGACAATCGAGTGTCGAGCCACCTGTACGAGCGTGCGAAGAGTCCCCGCAATCGCGAGCGTATAGAAGGGAGAGAAAAAAAGTTGAGGAGTTCGTGAGGGGAAGAGTCGTGGTTATAATAAAGGGAAGCCGACCACGCTAGACTGCATCCGAGAGACACTTCCGGTCTCGCGTCGTTTTCCCACAACGCTCCGAGCAAAAGTGTAACGACTCAGGAGCAAGAGGAGGGAGGGAGGGGGGCTTATTTTCGTATGAGTACATCGAGTATCCAAGGTACATTATTGTATATTTAGGCTCAGAATACCTATCAAATATAGTACGGAAAGAAGTCACCTGTCGCTTGAGATACGAAACCGTACAAAACTTGGAACACACACTACGATCGGAGTGCTTTACACAGACTTTCGAGAAATGAGAAACCAATTTGGGCTCCAAAGATTTTTCAAACGATTTTTGTTAGAAAATATTTAGTTTATACAACACTTAATATTTATTTGAAACAGGAAAATATCAGTTTTAATAAGAAGGTATTAACGAAAGTATGAAAATGTATTGTTGCTGTATTGAATTATGTTTTTACGATATACATCAGCAGTAATCCAGTTTCTTGATAGCTAAGTTTCCAGTATCATTACTAATAAAATTAAACTACTACATATGTAGATGGTACGGAGAAAAACTGCATGGGAAAGAATCTTTTTATTTGACATGTTATAAAGCTACAATAGATGAACAAAAAATTAATTTTAATTTGCAAAAAACATCGTTGAACGTATTAGAACAAAAATTTTGTTATACCAAAAAAATTTGGATTTAGGTGAATATAGTACCGAGCCGGAAATTTCTTTGGACATAGACACATGTACATGGAAATATAACGAACCGATGAATACGAGCTAGTGTTTTTGTTTGAGACAGAAATTATAGTGATTTTGAAGAAAATGGAATTTAAAGCCGAGACTGAGGGTAATTAATAAGCGTTGTTTTCCTCTCTCTCTCTTTCATTGTCATGAAGTTTCAAGGACACCCCGGTGATTCTCGCGTATATTCTCTGCACATTCGTATCGTCTCGAAACACGTTTCCTTTCCTCGGAAGCGAACGCACGAGACTTGATAAAATCTAATCTCTCGATCGTACGTATTTTCACGGTATTAACAATGCGCACCTTCAAGATTCTTCTTCCACCTCTCTCTCTCTCTCTCTCTCTCTTAACGACCCTCTACGGCATCCCCGCTTTTTTCCGAAGATTAGAAAGGAAGGAAAATTGTAGAGAGCGTGAGCATCGCGCATGAAGTACAGCCTGGAATTTCAGACGTAATTAGACATTTTAATATACCTTTTATTCGCACATTCTTTCTCACCCTTCCCCATGTCTCTTTCCACATTATGTGTATCTTACATATATTTAATAAAATGAAGTAGTAAGTAGTAGAAGTAAAGAAATAATGAAAAAAGCGATAATTTTTTTAAATGCCTTATTTGAGTAATTTTTTTGCATATGTCTTCGTTTTTTTTATTATTTTGCATAATTGAATCATTATACGAAAAATAAACTCAAATTGATCGTTGTAATTAATTTATTTTGATGAATAAATAAAATTCAGTGTGTCTCATTTTGAAATGTATTTTCGAGACCTACAGACGTATTTCCGGTTTGCTGTAAATGAAATATATTTTAGTAAGAGGAAAAAAGAGAAAATTGAGCTTGCGGAAATATGGAGTGGTCTCTCGAGAAAATTTTTTTCTCTCTTGGAAATTTTGCGCATTAAGCAGTGTCCATGCTATTGAACGCAAATTCCGCTACCGTTGAGCACATCGTTCCAATTCGCGAGTACGCGCTCGCGCGAGCGAACACTTTGCGTGAGCGTAATTGCGCGCAGCCTTGACACTGGCTCTCGCTTTTCTGATACTCGGATTTCATTTCTTTTCACATTTTGCATACAAAATTTAAAAAATTCTAGCAAATTATTTATTGCAAATTAATTTTCGTATATTGACCCTACAGACCTTGTCCTGTCCAATAATTTACGGTTGTTGAACAGATCGTAGAACAACACAAAAGTTAAAAAAATGTATTCTATTTTCATTTAGACTGAAATTCTTTTTTTTTTTCATTTTCCGTTAAATTTTTTATACTTGTTTTTTTCTTAAATTAAAATATTTAATTGAGTTAATTATATATTTCAAGAACTTAACGAATGAAATTTTAAAAAATATCATAAGTTGTGATCAAGAATTAGTGCGTAAAAAACGGATGATTTTTGCAGTTTCTTCGAATTTTTACAATTTCTCTTGTGGATAGTTGTCTCAATTTTTTTTCGTAAAAACTTTTCTAAGACAATCACGAATTAAACAAAAAAATTGAGTATATCCATCGTTCAAATCGTGAGTTATATGGTCTTGAATTCATACGAAAATGTAATACAAAAAAATGTATTCTATAATTGATTTTTTTCCGAATCTTACAATTTTCCCCTGAAAACTTTTTGTTCAAATTGTTACGAACATTTAAAAAAGTTAACCAAATCGGTCCAGCCATTCTTATCATTTTTATTCATACTAGACCTCCTAAACCCACGCTCCGTGTGCACTAAAACTGTTAGGTATTCTTTTCATTTTTCAATAAATGATTGCAAAATATTTTTATTCTAATTTATTTGTTTAATTAACCATTAAAAATTATTCGTAACAAATGATTTCATATCTATAAATGAAGTAAAATAGAAACTTTATACAACTTATTTTTAAAGTATAAGTAACTGTTGTCGAAACTGTGTTCTAATACTGACAAAGACTGTCTAATTTTCTTTTGCAATGCCTTCTCAATATGTTTCACATTTAAAATAAATTGATGTCTTTCCCTAAGATGTTACTTTTTCCTCAATAATTATCACGTGTTCTGTTTATTGAAACTTATTTTCCTCTTTGGATGATTGGACGATTTTTACGTTATTTTCTTAAATCGATTAATAATAGTGTCAATGACTCAATAAGTCGAATTTTTTTCCTGTTCGTACACAATTAGAAATCGATTTTATCGTTTCCTGGAATTTCTATTAAAAATAAAAATTGTAAAACTTTGTTGTGTTTGAATGTGAATTTAACCTAAATATCTAAATCTGTAATAATAAAAAAATTAGTCTGTATGCGATTAGATGAGCTATCTATCTAACTTTTATATTTCATATTATTGTCTATTTTTAAAGTTTAATATTCCAGCTGAAAAATTTCTCTTTTTAATCGTTTTAAGAAAACAAACTACTTTTAAGTAATAAATATCAATATTTTTATGATATAAAAACAAATTTTCTACTTTGTTAAATAAAACTCATGATTTTAGTTGTATTTTAAATGATTACTAATTTACAGAACACAAGTTGGGCTACCACTTACTTTTAGAAAAAAATTTTCAAAGATCAACTGCTTCTCGTATCGATAACTGCATTTTATTGTATTTTTCCCGGCTACTTTCAGTCAGTTGCGTTTTTCTTCGATTACTGAAATTTCTATGTTTGATATTTCAAACCGACAGAGATATAATTTGAGCCACCAATTCCAGAGTGGATAAAAAATAAAGTTAGTTTCATTGAACTATCGAACTCGTGTCGCCGCGAGCCGATCAGAATGGCAGAAAAGCGATGACAAAACGACCAAGTTTACATGTCACTCATCTACTTTATATATAAGAAGAGGATATAGAAGATTCAAAAATGAAAAGTAAATTCTGCATCACGCGAATGCGAAATCGGGCTAAATTTTTTCCTAACACACCCATCGCATTTTTAGCTTGTTGAGCGATAAAAAGTCTCGATGCGAATTTCTCGACTGTGCATTTTCACTCGGAATGAGAAAAAAAAGTATTCAATAAATTGGTAAAACGTGCCAGTATCACCGAGCGATTCTCACGGTGCAATATAACGTTTTACTGCGTATAGAATAAAAAATAAATAATAATAAACGAATGAAAAACGTGTTAAAGTCGTGTCTCGTTTGTAACGCGCTGTATTCTCATGGAAACGGTGACCGAGAGCCCATCTGCTGCTCTTTTCGATGGGAAAAAGTCGCATTTTACAAATGACCCGAGAATCTTTATTTTCGACGTGTATATGCGCAATATTTTCTATATCGTACGATTTGTACGGGAGTAAAGAGCGGATACTTGGTATGTAGGTGAGTATACATCGTACACGGCGAGAGAGGTGTGCAAGATCGTTCGAAAGGAGACACACTCTATGCCCGTACACCACAGACATTTATATTATTTATGTTTTTTCGTCTATTTAACTATATATATATATGTATATTCGAGAAGATCGCAAGATAGTATATATTTTAAATGCATGATAAAAGGAGCTGGAAAATATTAATATTACCGGGACTGCTGTCTCGGAGACGGTAATGATCACTATCAAGATATTCAATCAATTTTACATGTAAGAGTTTCTTCGAGACCCAATGATACTTTCGCGATTGAGCGCTGCATGGTTCTTCAACCGTCACTGGGGGATTGGTCACTTCATACACTATAAATCCTCAATTAAACGTCTCACTAGTAACAAAAAATCGCAGAAGATATTAATTACAACTTTTGTTCCTTACACGGTACTAAAGTCTGCTGTATCAATTATTTTATTCAAATATTTGATAAAAGTGTGAATCTTATCAATTTGAATAAAATTAAATAAAATTAAATGTTATCGATTGAACTGAATTAAAATATGTTGAAAGATGTTTTTCAAAAATTTCGGCATTTAATACCAAAATTTGTTTGATTCGGTATCTTACTCTATAACCCTACAACCTGGGTGATCCATAAAATTACAATTGATAGTTCACATTGAATACCCTTAAAAAATATATAAATTATAAACCCTTCATTCGCTTATTTAAGAGGTGAAATGAATTAAAAAAAAACGGCGTTTTTTTCAATTATTTTGCTGATATTTTCAAAACTAAAATAAATACAGACAAAGTTTAAAAATTAATAACAATAGATTTTACTATAAAGAGACAATTATATATGCTGCTTATTGTAGAACTAAATATATATTTTTTTAATAAAATTAAATATATTTTAAACATAAATTAACATTGAATCAAAATCTAAAGTTACTTCTGTGAACGAATTATTTAAAGTTACTTCTGTGAACGAGGACATGATATAAAAATGTAGTCAGATTCATAATAATGAGTATAGATGTTAGTTTATAGTAAAATCTACCATATATATTTTTATCTCGGTATTATTTTTTATAATCGCAGAATATGGCGATAAAGTGTCATTTTTCAAATTTGGCGAATGAGTATAAGGGGTTGATGCGGAACGAAAAGACGATGATCGTTTCGAGAGTCACGGCGAATTTCGCGTCATTCGTAATCCGGTCTCGTAGATCGATCCGTAATTCCTCTATAGTCAGCGATTATGTGGGCTGTGCCGATCCGTGCGTGGATAATTGAACGTGTTCTCATCGGAGATCGGGATCCTCGCTCATTCAATAGCCTCCGGACGACGAGATTCGTTCCGAAAATTCAAGCTTGGTGAAAAGTTTTAGATCAAAATTATCTTAAGGGTGTACGAGCAATATTTTTAAAAATATAAAAATTGTGCAAATTTTTGGTATTTCTTTCCTAAGTATATGAAAATATTTTATACTGAATTCGACATCGTTTTACTGAATGATTTCCAAAAATTGCTGAGATGTAACATTGTTTCTTATGGAAAATTCGTAACCTTACGTTAAATATAAAAAAAGCGAGTTAATAAAAATGCCTTAATAATTTCAAAACATGATATTGTCGTGATTTTTTAAAAATGGATTTGTAGCAAAATGCACATTTTTTATCGACAGTAATTCCAAAATATATTACAAAACCATTTTTTATTTTATTTGATTGATTAAACAGTAAAAATGTTGAAATTATTTACGAAATACACACAAGTTGCCAACGATTGATAGTCAATTTCAGACTCAAATAATTGACAACTTTTTAGTAAAGGTCAGAGTCTACATTTTATGAATCAAACGTAATGAATATTTCGCCAATAATTTATTTTAAAACTTATTTAAAAACAAAGTAATACTGCAAGTGAGAGAAATTAACCATGTTCTGTAACACATTTTTTCACAATATTCTAATTTTTAACAAAATTGAATTATCCACTTAATTAAAAATAATATATTTTTATAGCATAATTCCTGAAATTATGCTATAAATTATGTGGTGCCCCGTGACTGTCAAATCAAAAAGTATCTTCTCATTTTGTTTACGTACGAAGTGATTTGCGAGTAAAAGTTCATTAAGAAAAGTTGTTGCGAATTGACTATAGAATAATATACTCAAAATTCAAGATTAACCAAGGTGAAGTTTGATTGCTGGATGATTAAAAAAATTTGAAAAAAATATGTCAGATTTGTTTAAAAAACTAAAAAAAACATTCTTTAATGTTGTCTGAAGATCTGTAAAAAATGTAAGGTTTCACGATTGAAATATCCATTGCTGAATATCGCAATATTTAATACGAGCTTTTATGGAAGTCTTTCAAAAAATTTATAATTTTTACCAATAAATATGTCGACTTATTTATTGGTACGGTGAAACCTTCTAAAACTTAACGTATACACGTACATATGACATCATTGAAGGTTTGTGCAAATTTTTGCCAAAATCTGAAGTAAAAGATTTAATGAGACATCCATCTTAAACATCAATTTAAATATCTTTGTAGGTTGATGACGTTATCGTATATTGATTCGATATAGGAAAATTCAGCTAGGCGCATCGCGTTATCGATCAGAAATTCAATACTCGTGGGTCCTTCGATCTTCAGCCGATAAATTAGCGTCGTTTCGTTACTTTTTTCCGGGGTTCGAACTCGCGGGAGTTGAGGTCACCGTTTGGTTGATGCAGGGAGAGAAATCGCGAAATAAAATGCTTTTCATCCCGATGTTATCCGTGCGTGCGCGATCGGCGTGTTTCGAAAGCGAGATTCTTCGAGGAAGCACTCTCGGATTTTGAGCCGCGATCGAAATATCGAGGCACTTTTTCAACGCGTCTAACTCACGCTCGTATTTTCCTTTAAAAAAAAAGAGAAAAGAGAGAGAAAGGAAATAGAGGAGAGGGAGAGAGAAAAAACACTCGCGATCAACACTCCCGATAAATCGCGCTAATGCTGACGATTAATCTCTCGTAGTCGGTTTCGCTCTCCTGACACCCGCGGCGGGCGACTTGAGCTTCCGGAATGGATATCCACGTCACGAACCATTCGGCGGTCCATTCTACATACATGGCGCGTGCAATCCATCAGAAATCGTAGCAAAAAATAATTACGATGTTAAATTTAAGTATTTCTATAGTTTTATCGATTATTTGTTGAAAATTGGTACAGTCATTCTTTGACATGTGTTACGCATATGCGTACCAAATTTTAAGAGGTTTCACCACGTAGAAATTGAGATATTCTTTGTTAAAAATCCCTATTTTCAGTGCTCTCCCATTAGAGTCCGTGTTAAATATTGTGATTTTCAATTCTAAATATCTTCAATTCTAGATGGTTAACCTTTTTTAAAATTTACCATAGCTCTTTATTGTACTTCAAAGAAGCTACCTCAAGTTTTTTTTTTTAAATCCTATGATTATGATTTTTTTATTTTCATACATACGTAGCAAGTACAGGTCACCTTGGATGAGCTTGAATTTTGGGTATGTTGTTCTTGAAACAATTTGCAACAATTTTTCTTAATTAACTTAAGCTCAAAAATCCCATGGTATGGGGATAAATTGAGATAAAAATTTTTGATTTGACTGTACCTATAAAACTACCTTAATAAAAAAAATCAAACAAGTGCCATATCCGTTAAAGGTTAATTTTCTTAAAAGTTACATTTAATATTCTCGGGCATCACATGAATGTTTTTTTAGGTGAAATTTATAATTTTAATGTTAAAAATTATAATTATTAAATACCTTGATCTCTAGGTGGTAAACCAATCTCAAAATACGACATAAATGAAGGTTCATTCCCTTTCTAAATATCTATAGAAAAAAAATCAATCAATGATCTTACCTTTAGTACACATGAGAAGGAAACTTTCGACCAAACCATTGAGGTAGAAATACCTTAATCTATATGAAAAAGTAAAATAAATTTTTGTTTTGTTTTAACCTATTCGGAAAATAATTTTTATTTGGAGTTTCTCACGGACTCGACGTCAAAAAGATGTTGCGAAAAAGAGGGAAAATAAATGTGCCTGGGAGTCACGATCGAGTTTGAGAAAAACGGGAGGGAGAATGGAGGAAGGATTCAAAGGAATGTTTTGTATTCGGTGTTCATTTATCCGCGTTCGTGTAACTGAGAGAGACTCAAATAAAAGCGCTGATATGCAACGTAATCTCAGCAGAGTCTCGGAGCAAGACAACACGAGGATGCGACCCTGCTTATATTCTTGCGTATAATATAATCCTTGGATAAATTCGCTTACAATAATAGTTGGACCGTTAACTCGAACAAGTCTGAATCTATTCATTCCTCTTTCCCCATATTTTATAACTTCTGAAAAAAATAAATAAATTTGATATAAAAGTGGCGTATCAAAAGAGTAAAATAAAATTTATATTGCTTAACATCACGTTTTGCGTTCAAGATTTTCTCTCGCGATAAATTTCCATTTGCCAGATGCTCTCTGATTAATATACATTGTACGTAAGATGTCACTGTAATCGTATTTTGAGTTGTTGCATTGCTTCATTGTCTTTCCTCTTACACTTTCGTGCATTCAAGGAAAAATGAAGCCAAAGCACAAAATGGTATGAGAAAATTTTTAATATAGCTATTAATTTCGACAGAAAAATCAATTAAACGAGTAAAAAGGTGATCATTATTTATATCACGAAATATCTTTTCCTCAATAATATAGAATTTAATAAGTTATTGTGTTATAATAGCATTTGAACGACCTATTTTGTGCGTCTCTATGTAGCAATATTAAATGACATCTGAAAATTCTCCGTCAACAAAACCATTATGTACTTTTCCTTATTTCTACTTTTTCCTATTATATTTTTCCTCCAAAAATTGGGGTTTTTCCAATACTAATTTTCGACATACCAAAATTTATCACTGCTACTTAGGCGAAAAAGATAATAGTTTCCTTATAAAATGTCGCATATGAAAGGAACTACGATTCTGGATAACACATCAGTTCTTTCGAAGACTTCTTAAAGCGAAGTACAAAACTTTCACAATGGGTAAGTTTCCGAAGTTTAAAAGAAATATTATTCAAATTATTTGTATAGGCCTGATGGGTATTTTATTTCACTGTTTTATTATTTTTTTTATTTCTAGTGGCAATAAAGAATTTCTTATTATTGATTATGGCACTATTTATTTTTGCTGTACAATCAGTGCCAATTGAACTTAAGGACGAAGAACCCGATGCAGAAACGGTAAAAAATATTACTTTTTATATATTATTGACGTTTTATTTCATGAAAATTTAAAAGAGATTTTGAAATATCTTCCAATTATTTCTTCGCAGTTACCACCCTCCATTCATCGTGGACATCAACCTGATTTTAATCAATGTACTGGCGAATTATGCGAATGAAGCAGCAACATCGTAGAAAATGATTAAAAGGGAGGAACATCTTTATTACATGTAAAACACATATATTTATTAATTTTTGTATAAAAAAAGATTAAAAGTCTGTTTTGGTTTTCTTATATAAAACTTTCCAACGCAAATAAAAATTATTTTCAATATATATTTTTTAAAATTTTATTGCTAATATAATAATATCTATTCCTAATTTTACATGCTGCGAGAATTTAATTTTGTTATAATGCATCGATTTTCGTATCCATTCATGATTTATTTCGAGAAATTTCATGTCAATAAAAATCCTTTACAAAATTCGTAATCATCTTTTGACTTAAGAGGGTCGTGGCACTATAAATGTTAATAGACAAAAATTGTAAATTAAAATATATTTTGCAGAATAAATAGAAAATTGTACGACAAGAAGAGAAATTTTGTACGTCATCGACGATTTAAATGAGAAACTTATTGATTTCAAAATATGCTATGTATCATGCTATTTGTCATGAGACTTTTTACCATGAGGCCTAATCTATTTTTTTGATCTAATTAAAAATAAATTAAAAATTCAACAGCTAAAAAGAATCTTAATTAAATTACCAATGATTTATGCAGAGTAGTAAAAACGTAACTTAACGAGGAAATTATCAAAAAATATGCAAGTCAAATAGAAAAATACGTGTGAACCTTACAAAACTGTCAACACCAGCAAAAGACGTTTAATTAAATTGACTAATTTTTAACGAAATATTGAACTCTCGGTATCGAATATTTATTACAAAATTTCTCCACACTTTTTTGAATTATTGAAAATTGCATGATCGATGAATTACAATATTAAGTAGTCAATAATCAAAAATTTTTATGAAAGATAGTAACTGTATGATATTCAATAATGACATAACCTCTCAAAAGTTCCAAATAAATGATAAATTTTTTATAACAAAAATTTCATTGAAAGTAGGAGAAAAAATTGGGCCGAGTATTTATTAAAATGACGAAGTGCAATCGCAATTTGCTTTCTGCATTGTCGGTTCGTTCGACTTTTCCGAAGAATGAAATCGTAAGACTTAATAGCTGCGAGTTTTTGTAAAATCTATTCGAATGAGATATCTCCGAGGGAATTTCGTGACGACGTTACGTGGGCATGCGAGCGGCAGCGAGTAGGCCACAGCGTGAAACGAGGACAGATGAGGAACAGGAGTTGCGCAGCAAGCAACACCATCAAGCGTGGACCAATTAATGTTTAATAACTGGGAAATTCATGCCACACCAATTACATGTCGATGATGAGAGACGCTCGAGTTTGTTCTCTCTCCTGGTTCTCAGGACTTCCCTCTGCTTCATTGTTGCTTTTATTTTTATCTACGGGGTGTCGCCAGTTAAATAATCAATCACCATCCTGGAATTCATCTAAATACGATTAAAAAAGTACACTGACAGATAAATTTATGATACATCGTTTATTATATACACAGAAGTTACGACGATACTGATTATTACAGAACTAATTATATTTATACAGATTCTGTTTTAAAGATGTAGGAGTGATATTTTTTTAAATATGAGAGCTTGATTAATTTATGATATTTTATTCTTAAATATACAAAAAAATATTGTGCCAATTTCGAAATCGTTTTACTGAATGGTTTAAGGATTATTAAATACCAAAAGTTTCATATGGAGAATTTATTGTAAATCTGCACTAAATTCGAATTTTTAAATATGGGATTCTTGGAATTTTTTTATATGTATGTTCGGAGCAGTGTTGATTTTGTATAGACATTAATTTCAAAATATTTTACTAACATTTTATTATTTAGGTGTTTAAACAATAAAAACTATTTGAATTATTGTTAACATATACTCAAGTTGTTAATAAATAGTCAAACTAAAATTTAAAAAAATGGCAACTTTTTAGCAAAAACCAGAGTCTAGATTTTGCGAATTTTTGCTTTTTGCTGGGATTACTGTCCTACATTTTTAAATATATATTGTTTCATTTTAAAAAATTATTTTATTACAAAATATATTTCATTTTTTTACAAAATATTTTATTTATTACAAAATATATTTAGTTCTTAAATGATTAGCATACATTTTTTAGCAAAATGTACTATCGTGATTTCCTTCAGTGTATAAGAAGAAAATTATACGGTGTTCGATCAGTCGATAAAATTACTGAAAACGAACATCAAATGAAGGGTAAAATTTAACAGAAATGTTTGTTACCTAAATCTCCAATTATGTTCTGCACTGTTTAAGACATTTTTTGCGCAGACTGATAAAAAAAAGTTTTAACCAGAACCTTTTGCGATACCAATAAAATTTTTATAATTACTATATATAGTAATAATAATGTGATTTGTTTTCTTGACAGTTTACATTTTGTTTGAGTTTTCGTTTCATCACAACAATTATCTGATCTAAATTACCATTTTTCATACTGTGGTTACAATTTGGGAAATTTGAAAAATTTTCAAACGAAACATTGTATAAGGTAAACGTCCCAATAGATGGACATGTTCCAATAGTTGGACCATTTTTGCTATATTATTTTAATATTTGAATTATTTTTATCTCAATAAAATCGTATGTATTCATTATTTTCACATGCAAAAAGGTCTATTTTTCATAACATTGATTTATTGAAATAACCTCTCTCAACCCTAGAGACAGGCTTAATGTTTTGTCCAACTATTGGGACATTCTACACATTCAAAAGTTTATATTTATTCACTAGATCGCTAAAATATCAAACGATAGTTTAGATGTGAATTTCAAGCAGATTTTTTTGTTTCAATATTTTTTAAATAAAGGTAAAGTGCGAAAACCCTTAGCTGTTGTTCAACTATTGGGACGTTTACCTTGGTTGATGATATGAACCACAATACGATGAAACGTAAGTAATCTTTGGTATAACATTGTTTCTGTGTAAAAATAACAATGTCTGCACGATTCGAATAATAAAATATAGAATAAAATTGACTTTTGAATATTATATTGAGAGGTTGGTGGATGTGGGTGCTTTTAGCATTTCATCAGCAGCACCTTGTATATTTTTGATTCGCAGAGGTATGAAAGTCCGGGAGAGAAGAAGCACGCGCTGGCGCAGACTCGAGAAATGCATCGAGAGGTGCACTTAGAGCGTCTAATAAAGCAACCTACAAACACTCGGTCTATCGCACACGATTCATGATCCCTCGAGGGAATCCATCGAAAGAACTCTCGATATTGAGACGTACGATTTGAAACTCGGATTATACAACGAGCTCAAGTACGAGCTCGTACAATTAATCTCATATTTTACGTCGCTCGCACGACTTTTATTGGGAGACGAAAGAAACGGATATTAATTTGGCGCACGATCATTTTCGAGCAAACTTCTCGAGCCATTGAGAATTAAATTTATAATGTGTTAATAATAATAATAATAAATTGGAATAATTCAAAACCAAGTGTAATCGAATCCATGGAAATTCTTTTGGAAAGTAAAATCACTTCTTAGAAAGTAAAATTAGTTTTAAAATATATATGTGAAAGAGGTATTATCTCTGTCCGCTGATAAGGCTCGACTCCTATTTAACGTTTTTTATTGGAAAAAGTTGGGATATTTGGGTTAAATTTCTTGCCTCGAGCCAGATTCGCGTACTTAGCGTCACATTAATTCTTCAAATGTCCGGTATCTTCTTGTTTCTCGTCGGGCAATACTCTCGTAACTTCCCAAGGATACACACACGTGATACTTTTTTCTACTTTCTCGATCTTGCTCCCAGGTATCTATATTAATTATCGATACGAAACTCGATCTCTCACTCGTCCTACCTGAATTTCGATCTCAAATAAATTTTCTTCTCGATACCGTAATCAAATTCAGAGTTAGAATCACCGTCGTGTCCTTCGACACGAGATTCATCAACTTTTACTTTTTTTTTTACTCCAAAGAAATCGCATTGGTTTTTCGGTTTTATCCGAAATATTTTAACTTCTAGATGGTGAAGCTTTTTAAAATTTTGGTATAGCTCTTTATTGTATTAAAAAAAACTTCGTTTCGTTTTAGGATATAATTGTAAATATATTCTTTTTAATTTTTCGACGTATGTAACAAATCAGGTCGTCTTAGGTAGCTTTAATTTTTGAGTATGTTGTTCTCGAATCAATTTGCAAAAACTTTTCTTAATAAAGCTTAAGCTCAAAAATCATATGGTATGAAGAAAAACTGCATGAGATTAGGATATTATAATCAAAACTTTCTTCAGTTTCTTTAGTTAATTTACAGCAACTTTTCTTAATTAATTTTTACTCTTAAACGATTGTGTATAAGAGAAAAACGTATATACATATAGTCAAATGTTTGATTTTTAACTGTACAGGCCCAACACTCTTTGTTTATTTCTGGAAATTTTTATCACATTTCCAAGAAACATCAATTATATATCGTTGATATTTTCGCAAGTTCGAAATTGAGATTGATTGATTGATATTTTATTTATACCCTTGTGGGTATTCCATGGAGAAAAAGTAGAGACATTGCATATTACAAAATAGCACAAAATTATTCAATTGTACTAATTTTACTGAGAGAGAGAGAGAGAGAGAGAGCGCGAGAGAGAGAGAGATAGATAGATAGATACATTTTTATTGTACTAGGGAAAAAATCCCAAGTGTAGAAAGAGAGAGAGAGAGAGAGAGAGAGAGAGAGAGAGACTAAAATTTGTGCGCAAATAAGTTCGAACGCGCGAAAAACAGTAACGCAAACGATAATAATCGTTGGAACGACGATATACACATACATCGAAGTTTTATCTCAAAGCCATTTATAAATTCGTTTTATTCACCTGCATCGTATCGCAAGTTATTCGCGGATGAACGGAAAAGTGATCGTAGCATTAAAAACGGCAGCCAAAGGTGTGCGCGCTCGAGTAGGCAGAGGCATTATCCGCGAATGAACACACGTATGTCCGTGTAATATTCGTCGGCGCGATAAAATTTTACCCTCGCGAGAGCACACGAGAAATGTATATCGTGGGCGGGAAAGTTGCGGGCTCGCGGTGCACGCTTATATATTTTATATAGAAAGGTGATATTGACTTTTTTTATTTCCGCGAGCACAGAAATTTCCACACTTCGCCATATGTACTCTCTTCTCTTTCTCCGGACAATAATTAATGTACGAAAGGAGAGATTCGAGAAATTGAAATTTGCGGTATTAATATACATTAATCTTGCTTATTATTTACATTTGCACTTATTTTTAATTTAAGATAGTTCTCTTGGTACAGTCCAATGAAAAATATTCATCTCGGCTTTTCTGACGTTCAGAGTTATTTGCGAGAATAAGTTGATTAAGAAAAGTTGTTGCAAATCGACTAAAGAACAACATACTCTAAATTCAAGGCCATCCAAGGTAACCTGTACTTGTTAAGTATGCATGGAAATTAGGAACATCGAAATTTTAGGATTTTTCTTATGAAACGAATCTTCTTTAATGTACTCTAAGGATTTTCAAAATATGAAAATTTGATAAATTATTGATATTTTGTTCTTAAATATATGAAAAAATGTGGTGCCAAAGAAATCGTTTTACTAGGTGGTTTAAGAGTTATCAAACTCCAAAGTTGAGATTTAAAATTGCTTCTTTTACGGAGAATTCGTAAATTTGCACTGAATAGAAATTTTTTAATATGAGATTCTTGTGAATTTTTTTTCAATATTCGTAGCAGTTCATTTTGTATAAACAAAACTCCAAAATGTTTTATTAAAAATGTTTCATTTGAATTCTTTAAACACTAAAAAATATTTAAATTAATGTTAAAATTGTCGCTAATTGATAGTCAAACTAAGGTTTAAAAAAATGAGAAACTTTTTAGCAAGAGCCAGAGTCTCGATTTTACGAATTTAATGTCAATAATTTATTTTTTTTCTGGGATTGTCTGTCCCATACATTCTTAAATTTAATGTGCAATAGTATATTATATCAAAGAAGATTTTTACAATTTTGCAAAAAAAAACTAAAGTAAACGATTTTTTGATAGAAAACTACCGTACGGCGTACAGCCGTAGAAAATGTATCTTAAATCTCATATGATAGCTCTGAACGCGTAACTTATTGGAGTCATTTCGAAACGAGAGCGGTGGACATTACTCACCTTTGAAAGACACGAAGAGTTTCAACCTTTATTTACGTCTCGTGACGGGAGTTTCGACCGGTTTGCTTCCTCATACAAATCTGTAAAAAATTATTCACAAATCATCCCAATAAAAATGAAATCAGTATCCAATTGAATAAATTGGCAACATCACAAAATACCATTCAACCGGAATCTTCGTGATTGCATAAATTTCTCGTGCTACAAAAATTATTGAGCAATCCATTGAAAAAATGAAAAAGAGTCTGGCGTCCACGATCGGACCAGATATAAAAAATAAATCATACATTAAATGAACAATCGTTCATTTTTTTTCGCGGAAGAAAATATTGCTTGCCATGTGTCTAAAAAAAACTGTTTACATAATAATTTATTACTGGATGAAAATGAAAGCTCAGTATTATTTCTATCAATGCCGTCGATTCCCGATTCGCATTACAAGCGAGGGTTTTATACTCTCTCCCGATTAAATGGCAAACGACTATCTCCTCGCTGATATACATGCAAATCGTTAGCTGAAAATTAAAAGTCATAATTCACGCCGATCGAAGGTATATATTGAATCATGCGAAAATGCATTTTTATTTCTGTTTACATTCTGAAAACGCGGACTCGCCATTAGCCCCGCGTTAAACTTTTTGGAAAAAAGGTTAGAGAAAAACAAATTAATGGGTATGTAAGAAACTTGAAAGAATAATAAAAAGCGGAATGGTACGTCGATAGCTCGTTTGACGGTACGATATTGATACTTATTCCCGTGGAGCTTTATCTCCTCGATTCCCACGTTTATTCCCTCTCGACTAACACACGCTACACACGCGCTTCGTTTTGCGGAAAATTAAAAGCGCGCCCTCTCTAGCGCGCACATCGTTTATCCACGGTGACTATCCCGTAATTGGCGTTGCACGCTTAAATTACGAAAGTTAATGGAAAATGAGAAGTAGCGAGAGCAGAATAAAGAGAGAAGGGGAAAAGCGATATTCCGGGAGCACTCGTGCGCCGGGCATTCAAATCTCCAGTTCTTCATTCGTAAACGTATATATTTTCCAATCAATGGAGGATTTTCCCTGAGAGGATTTGATACGACCGAACATACACGCTCTTAATCCTTATCACATTAACGTTCTATGAGCATTTCACCAATCGATATACTGACGACTAAATTATCACTTTTTTTTCCTTCCAAATTAATACAATAAAAGCTACGAGTCACATTGACAAATTGTTGAAAAATTGAGTAATTAAGGATAGAAGACGTTTTTTTTAATTCTTCTGTTAAGAATTCGCATATAAAGTCTACTAAATGGCTCGTTTATAATTTTAATTGCGGTGACTCTGAGTCTTCGCTTCATTTCAAGTACGTTCTCTCAGTTCGTTACGGTCTTCGTTATTGCCTCTTTATTCGAGCAGCCTTCATCATTACGACTCACGTGCGACGCTAAAGAGTCCGTGTATGTACTACTGAAAGTACACGCAACGTGTGCTCTTCATTGGGATCGAGACAGTGTTTTAAACGCTCGGAGAAGAAAAATGGAGACAGAGAAACAAAATTTCACGAATATGGACGAAAAAAAAATATTCGTGAGAAGTTTCGAACTTGTTCGTATATGGGTTACACGACACTTTTGACCGCCGAAAAAAATATCGCGAGACATGTAATATGCGCAGCCCAAAAATTCAAGAATCATTTATATCAAAAATTGATCAATGATGCTAAATTTTGATGTTTTTCTTTTTATTTATACTTTATAGCAACAATGCATTAAACCGATGATACTTGATGATATTTAATTATAATGGACAGGATCTAAAAATATATTTATTTAGTTTTATGATAATTACTATAGTTGTCAATTTATCGTAACTGTGTGTGTTTTAAAGCGCTTTTCTAACGTTCAAAGTGATTTGTGAGTTTAAGTTTATAAAAAAAAATTATTGCTAAAAATTATTATTGCTATTGATACAGTAAAATAAAAAAATTTATCTCAGTTTATCTCCGTACCATGTGGCTTTTCGGAAAAAGTTTATTAATAAAAGTTGTTACTAATTGATTCAAGAATAGAGTATACTCAAAATTCAAGGTAATCCAATAAGGTGACCTGTACTTGTTACGTATGTATGAAAATTTAAAAAATCATAATATTAATTTTTTTTTAAAAACTAAAGTAAGCTTCTTTGAAGTGCAATAAAGATCTGTGCAAAATTTCAAGAAATTTCACTGCCCAGAAGTCAAATCATTATCAAGTTGAAAATCGCAATATATTTAACACGTGCTGTTATGGGAAGCTGCAGAAAATAGCGATTTTTAACAATAAATATCTCGAGTTCTACGTAGTGAAACCTCTTAAAATTTAATATACAATTGCACATTGTAACAAAGAAGATTTTTGCAAATGAAAAAATAAAACGATTTTCTGATAGAACTACCTTGTAGGTCAAAACCTATTTTTCTAGTCTTTCACTTGTATCATATTTTTTTCTAAGAAATGTCCACACCTACAAAATGTTAGAGAAAATTTATGCAATTTTCCGACAAAATCTGTCGTCGATCATTTTAAAGACCGATCACCTTAACGCGTGTGTTATCGTCGATATGCTCGTAGTCAAAATTATATTCTCACGATATTGTGTCCGGCGTAATAAAATTATTTCGAAGAAACGACAAGACCGGTGTAAACGGATCGGGGGCTTGTGTACGCATGTTTTGAAAGGCCACCGTTTTTTCTTCGTTCTTTGTACAAACGCGGATGTCCAAACAGATTTCAAAACGGAGACGATTCAACACTTGACCGCAGATGAGGTCTCGAATTCACTTCATCAACGAAAGAGATGCGAAGGAGACGAGCCCGTGGTCAAGAATCCTTTCGTCATGCTCCGGGTTAGAAAAAAAGCCGAGAGCGTATACACAAAATTTATACGAGTTAAAATCTCTCACGCCGATAATAAAAGTTTATTGATATTACGCTTTTTTTACGGAAAATTCTTCTCGTAGACGAGAGACGACATTCGGAAAAAAAACTCCTTGCTCGACGATGAGAAAAAACTTTTTTGGATTATCAATTTTTAAAAATCAATCACGAAGGCGAATTATTTATCCTCTAATTAAATCTTTACTTCGCTCTCTTCCGTCAATCATCACGCGTAACGAAAACGATTTACGAACGAAAGTCAGTTTTATTTCAACTGAATTTTAGTAGGATAAGCGAGAGTTGAGAAAATCGTGTGAAGACTGGATTTTACGTGACCGTCTATTCAAAAGTTTGGTTCTACGTGTTAACTAAATGTAAAATCATCAATTGACATTTTTTGAGACAGAAGTTCTTCAAAATTTATATTAATTTTCTTTGGCATCATATTAACATGTATGCAAGATTTAAAGAGGCTTCACTCACCATGTGGTTATCAAGATATTTTTATTTTTTAAAATTGGCACTTTTAACATGGGCTCTTATGAGAGATCAAACAATGGTACGATTTTTAACAATTAATACCTCGGTTACTAGATGGTGAAGCTTCATAAAATTTGACACACACTTGAACATGACATTAAAGAAAATTTGTAAAATTTTAAGATAGTACATCTATGAAAGTTACATTAAACATTTTTAACATAGTTTTTATCAATACCATGTGATTTTACAGCTTAAATTCATTAGAAAAAGTTGTTACTAATTGAATCAAGGACAA
>JAPYYW010001836.1:0-25157 GCA_030522545.1 Cremastinae sp. A BG-2022a | reverse complement strand
GTGTCAAATTTTAAAAAGTTTCTCTACCTAGAAGATGAGATATTTATTGTTGAAAATCATATCTTTTTGTAACTTTCCATAAGAGCCTGTGTTAAAAAATGTGATTTTCAACATGAAATATCCTGATATCTAGAGAGAGAAACCTTTTAAAATTTGGCACCAACCTTTATACAGCATCAAAGAAGGTTTATCTAGTTTTTTAAAAAAATCTATAGAAAAAAATTTCAACTTATGATTTTACCTTTACTTTACGTAGGAACTTTACGTGACAGTAAAATCAAAAGTTTTTATCTTAATTTATCTCCGTAACATGTGATTTTTGAGCTTAAGTTTATTAAGAAAAGTTGTTCCAACTCTGTCTCAAGAAATTTCAAGAGATCATTTTACATTTAGTTAACACATAAGGACAAACTTTTGAATAGACTTTCTCGGTTGTACTACCTTAATAATGTTACTTTTGGTTTTTCGTTGCGAAGAGAGACATCGTAATAATTGTTTTTTTACTATAAACTGACTACTGTATATTATTTATTTTATAAGTAGATTTATTTGTATTGTAGAATTAATTATATATTTTGGACCTGGATTATTTTGGAACGATGTATAAAAATCTAATGCTGTTTTTTGAAATCGATACAATGATGATAATCGATATAATTGTCACTTTATAGTAAAATCTATCGTATTAATATCTCAGTGAAAATAAGAGACACTGTACACTGTACCTTGATAAACTGGAACTTGTGATGGGTAGAGACGTCGGGTACGGAGTTCTAAATCCAGCACTTGCTGGGGAGATGGGGTACATGCTTGAAGGATGCCTGAAAAAATTATGATACTTTAGACACGTCGGGAAATAACTTTTCATTCGCAATTCTGGGTAGAAAGAGAATTGTTGATTTTAATTTAGAAAGTTACTTTAAATTATTTAAAATAGTGAGTTCTTTCGTCGTAATTTTTAAAATTGTTACAATTTTATTATCGATCACTGTCGTGCTAAATTTATTTATTTTAATCAGAAATAAATGTCTCAGTTAATGCATGAAAAAAAAATTTGTATTCGAGAGTCATAATTTTGTACTCTGTAAATTTGTAAATATTAATATTTTTAATCGACAAATTGAAGGAGCTTTCTTGAAATCGTCGGTGGATGAAGAAGGCGGTTTCGGAGTAGATTTTTCGCGAACGAGGGCCAGGATCGAGGTAGACTTTTCCATGTATGCGGTAGCAGGAAACGGTGGAGGAAGGAAACGAGCGGAGAGAAGGAGAGACCGCGGGGTCTCCTAATTGAGGAAAGGCGATCAAATGACCCGTGGAAAATCTCGATTCAGGGTGCTTCGAGCAGACAGCAAATAACAAGGAGGGAAAGAGAGATCGTACGGGGATAGTTTGGGGCTTTCCCGAGTGGGCTTTCGGAAGGTGTACTCGGCCTAATAGACCGGAAACGAAGAGACTTGACCGCCTCGCTGACCGCTCTTGCTCCCCGTCGTACTTAGTTCCAGATTTGCTGTCTAATAAACCGAAGGCCGGACGTCGCCTACCTTCGTTCCGCCCTCATTCGATTCTACTTACGCCTCGCCTGATCGAGTTTAAACTTACCAGGAAGCAGCGACCTGCGTCATTTCCGGACTCAGCATCGGATAAGCGTACTGTCCCGTGGAAAACGAGTACATCGGCGCCCTCGTCAGACCTGCAAAAGTCAAAGTACGAATTCTACTTCCGTCTACGGCCACATAAAAGTAAAATAAAAAACAAATAATTATAATTATAAAGTGTGCATCTCGTACACTGACGAATAAGAACAGTAGTAAATTTAACCATAAACTGACAACTATTATATTTATTTCAGAACTAGATATACTTTTATAATGAAATAAAATGCACTTAAATCAGTATATAAAATATATTTAGTTTTATATAATAATCAATATTAGTTGTCACTTTAAATAGAAACATCGACCATACTTTTCTCTCGGTGTACATAAACTGGAAATTGAGAGCCAACTCGTTGGATCGACATTAATTAAAACAAAAGTTCATCCGTGTAAACAACACATATATCACGGATTATTAACATGTGCAAATACGATTCTGGGATTCGTTTGAATCGAGCGTGTACGCGATAAACGCGAACGAACGGCTAAAAATGCGTACGCACTTGTATATTTTTATTTTCCATGGTCTCCCATGGGAGCCGGGAGGGATCGGATGATCGGGCATTCGAAAGGGATCCACGGGCGGAGGTACGAGGGACAATCTTATATAAATATTATGGGGAGAGATCAAAGAAAGATGGTGCTCCGGTTAGGAAAGAAGATCCGAGTTTGCGATATGCGATATTTCGGCGAGCGGAGCGAATCGGACGGAAAGGCAAAGCGTGGAATTTTGCACGGTGCGCGTTTGGAGCTTGAACGATTTATTATGGGAAAGCGCGTAACCGTATTATGTGAAAATTCATCGGTCGGTTCATATAACTTCCCTCCGTCTATATTTCTCTCCCTCTCAATCGGCTGTAACAGAAATATTAATTATGTACGGAACCACAAACGAACGCAATTTAAATACTCGTTCGCTTTTATCTCTGAAAACACGGGCCGGTAATTAATACCTCTCTGCTGAATTTATAAACGATTTTCATTCGAGTGCCATTACTGTACGCGCCCTGAACATTATCCCGAGAGTTGTGCTCGATATTACAAATATTATTCCTGTAAATCGATTACAGTCGTTCGTGTGATCAGACCTGAGAATTTTCTTTACGTGCGAGCGCATAATACGCAATCGTTTGTCGGGAAATAAAAATATTGAATGAAAATTCGTGATGCGATAACGGAACTCGCTTTGTCGATTCTCAAAGTCGCTCTGTACGGCTGTATTTTTGACAATCCGCAATCCCGGTTCGATCAATCGTCGATGATTCCATTGACGTTGGCGAGTCGACGAGAAACAAGGGAAAAAACCCAATCCGAGAGCTTTTGACGGCGATCGCTCAATTCCCTGACTACGTTTGTGGAAACGTCTAGTACGCGAAACAAGGGAGGAAAAAAACACCCTTATTCCATTGCGGCCAAGTGTAATGTAATTGGGGTAGAAGGAGCCTTCGGCGAACGAAATAATTGGCGTCATAAGAACGAACGAGGGGCGATATCGGTCTCGCGGTTGCCTGACGAGGCCAATACTCGCTTTTTCTTTCCCTGCTCCGCGCATTTTTCTTTCTCTCTTTCTCTCTCTCTCTCGCCTGCATCTTCCAGTGCTTGGGCGAGCTCGATGGCAGTAAACAAAAGGCCATGAGCCGATTGACCCGCGATTTTGGACTTTCCGCGAGTTACGTCCTTTGCGTCAAATTTTCGCGTTTCCACGTTCAATCGCTCCACGAAGGTGAAAAGCTTCGCTACCTTTTTGCAAAGCTTCGTCGCTTTTTCTCCCTTTTTATCACGCGTACATGTCCTCCGGGCGAAATTTGCGGAATGGCGAGGACCACGCGTGGTTTCGCGTGATCGAGCCACTCGACTCTCAGCCCGCACCCTCGCGCCTTATTTTTTCACCCAAATTGTAATTAATGGCGCACATTGCGAAGCTACGTTTTCACCGCGAGCTCTCAGACGCGAAGAAACGCTATATGGAAAATAGAGGGTGACTCGAGGGTGCCCGGGAGACGCTTTGTGCACTCGGTACGTGCGTGTATGGAATTAGTTGTCAGCCAATTTAGACATTCTGTCGTATTTCAAACTCGTTCACGCATATTGCGAATATTTTTGTCTGCAGTCGCTTTTGTTGAAATTATAGGTACTTAAATGCACTGAGAAAAGATTTTTATCTGATAAATTATTTAAATCCATTTAGTTGATAAAAATGTAGTTGATACAAAATTGTAATTATCGATAAATGAATGATATCGTATGAAATTTTGTTCAATTTTTGGGAAAAGTAAATTTCATTTCGGAAAAATGTTATCTCACATTATAAAAAAAAAATATACATATTTAATAAAGTAATCTCGAATTCAGTATTGGTATCTTTAGAAAATTTGCAAAAACTTTCCTCAAGAAAGGTAATCGCGCGCAAACCATCGTGGACGTGAGAAAAGCTGAGAAAGAACATTTCGAGAGGAACAACGGAGATATGTTGAACAAAATAAAATAGCATATCGCATAATTTTTCAAACAGTTAATGCACGAAGCGTAAAGAAACGATCAGTCGGCGGACTCGAAGGAATTAAAATGAGAGACGCGAGACAGAACAATTTGCACTCGTGTCTGGTTGGGCTCTGATTGATAATGGGGTCGTTTCGGATTGAAAGGACGATGTATGTGTCCTGTATGCAAATGCGGTTGAAGGAAGGAGCCGGAGGCACCTGCCCGTTGGAGGAACGAGCGCGCGTGGGAGGGCCGGGGCCGATAGCGATCGAGTGATGATATGTCTGGGTCGTAGAGCGAGGATTGAGGAAGAGTGGAGCTGTTGACGAACGAGAGTGCGAGCTCCGGAGGAGCCGAGGCCAAAAGGGGGTAGATTAAGGAGGGGAACTCGGAAACTCGGGGGAGGACAGCCTGTACGGAGCTTCGTAATATCCTGGCGAGTTCACGAAGGTTCCGTCATGTGTGCTTAATCACTTTCCAGTCGACTCGGCAGTCTGCAACCCCATTATCGGCGTCTCACCACCCGGAAAATTACTCTTTTATTCCCGAACAACCCCGAGAGATGTCGGAGCTCCGTCTCGCTTTTTCTCTCTCTCTCTCACTCTGCACGATAGTTTCGAGAGAAAGATCGCTCGAAAAATCGGAACAGAGTGAAAAAAACGTCCAGCGGTACACACCCCGCCGCAGACTTTTCCCTGCAGTTCCTACCACTTTTCAAGCTTTCTCTTGCCTCTTTCCTTCCCCATTTTTTACTCAATATCCCGCTCTGCACCACTTTTATTCCGTTTGTACCTCCGTCCCTCCTTTTTTTCTCCTCTCTCGCTTCCTTCTCGATCTCCGGCCGCCCCCCGTCCCACTCGCGCCCGTTCGCCTCCGTTTCGCTTTATTAGATCCTGTTGTTAGCGTTCACCGCTTCCGGGAGGATGAGATCGGGACAAGCGCGCAACGTCGGAAACGCGAGCAACGGTGAAAAATGTTCCTCTTTCGATTCACCGTAAAATATTTTTTAAATGATTCTACAATTATTATTATTATTATTATTATTATTATATCCGTTTTTTATAAAGATTAGGTCTGCGGTTGGGTATTTTGCATTTTTCTTTTCATTATCGGGAGATAGGCTGGTGTTAATCAGCGCGTAAGTGATTATAAAATATAGCCGAGGAGTTTGGCGCGCCCATGCACACACGCGGGACACACCGGCGAAATAGTAGTAGGCTCTATCGCGTTCTCGCTACCACGACCATTAGTTCGCTATCACTTTTGCACGAGAGGCCGAACCTTCGGAGAAAGATAGAATTAATGCTGCTCGCTCGCGCACACCCGCGCAACGAACGCCCGATAAAGGATTGACGCGCCGACATCAATGTTCTCGTACGCGATAATTGCATTAGTCGCGCACACACGTTTTCCCGCTCGCCTCCGACACGCTACCGAGCCGCCTTTTTTTTTCTCTCCGCAAACGCTCGCCACTATACTGTGCATGATATATCGAATACACTTCTGGATACAATGCGTGATTTTTTCAAAGAACGTTTCTTTTTTTTTTACCGTGTTTATACCGATGAGAACGTTTCTACCGCGCGACTCGCGTTTCCAACGAACGATTAATCTTTTCACTTCTCTTTCTGACGCTCTTGCAATGATTTATTCCAGATATAAATGGTTTTTTTTTTATTAATTTTTAGAATTTCGTTACGTTAATGGGAAAATAACTTTATAATTTTTTCTTTTAATTCGACGAACATGTAAATTTGACAATACGATAGTATTTTTTAACGTTATTTTATTATTTACGTTATTATTTAGGTATTTACCCTTTTACTAGAGAGAAATTATTTTTATTTGATCGATATGTGGATGGGAATGAATTCCTCAAAATTTTCTCTCACAGTCTTTTTATATATATAATTTTAACATATTTTGAACTTGACCGAGCTGGGACTAAAAAATGTAAATAAAATTTGCTTTTTGGTGTACACGTATTCTGCTTTATTTGCGAAAGGTTATTGGGAAAAGTTGGAACGAAGGAGTGAGCGCGAAGGTGATGGTTGTGCGCGTGGAGCGATAACGAGAATTGATAGGACACGGGCAGCAAAACGGGGCGCGCACATCGCGGCGACGCTGGTAGCGCGATTCAACACACGTGGAACAGCGAATGCGACACGCAACGCGCAAACAGACGGCGATATATCGGTAAACACGATAATTGCATTAGCCGATCTCCGAACTGGTTTAATCTGGCGGCCTGGGGAGAGCGCGCGAGAACAAAAATGGCGAGGTTTTACTCCCGCGAGGATAATTGTTGGAAAACGGACAAGTAGAATCCCGAGCGTACGATGAATCACGATGGATGAGCGATTTGAAAAAGTCGCGGATAGAGAAATAACCCTTATTCGGGATAAATACTGTATTTAAGGCTGGTGCAGGAACGAGAGCGATGCTTCTCCGCTTTCCTACTCCATTCCGCGTTCAATAATCGGCCATTACGCGGGGACTCGTTTATCAGGGCGTAAAACACATTTCTAATAAATTGTAAGAGCGAGTCGAATAATTTGCTCGTTGCGCCGAGCCTCGTTCCTTCCCGATTTTCGCGTGGAAATATAAAGCGAAAATGCAAGAGAAAATAATAAACTCGCTCCCGTCGCTGAATTTATTTGAGAATTTCGCCAGGGCGGATAAAACGCTCGTTATATCGAAGATCAGTGGCACGCCTTCGGCCAGACTCGCTCCGACTACCATAGTACATGTCAATTACACGTGCGCGTGCATGTGCGTGAAACCGAGCCCCGTGTACGTACTTATATGGGATACATAATGTTGCCGTACGGCGCACTCTTACTACTCATTATTTGCATTCGGCATGCCATTTAACTGACCTAGCCAGGTGGAACTAGTTGCCCTGTAATTGTGCGAGGAAAGGAGTGCCCCGAGGCTCGAAAATAAAGAAAGATCTCTCCATCTCCTCTCTTCTCTCGCCTTTTATTCGTCTCTCCCTCCCTCTCTCTCTCTCTGCTTCTCCCATCCTCATTGTTTCCATCTTTGTCCTCCTTCAGCAGCAGGTTCGCGATTAATCCCGAGGAGCTCTAATTTTGCTTCCTCTCTTCGGAGCTCTTCCCTCTTCTTTCCACGTTCTTCCGCTCGTACGTCGTTTATCGCGGGCTTTCTCATTTCGCGAGTGCAACCTGTCTCCCCGTTTGTTTTTGTTCTCTTTCTTCGGAAATTGGCGAGCTCTTTGACTGCCTGCTCGCCTGCCGATATAGCCGTGACTGATTGATTTTCGCGCAGTCAATTAGCTCGTAACACCCGCCCGGCGCGGATGTAAATGAGAAATTTTCGCGCTCGGTTTGTGCCCTCCGGACGCTCGAGTGCGTGCCCTTGCCAAAAATACCAACAAATATCCGAGAGCTAATTATAAACATTTCGCGTACCTTGAGCATCAATAGAGAGTAAACAATATATGTGTTCGAAAAAAAGTTTTTTTTTTAACACGATGAAACCAGAAAGTCATAAAAACGAAAACAATGTAATTTTTCGTAAATTTTTCAAAAATCCTCTTTGCTTTTTCATCGATAATACATTAAATAATTTATTATAACGCAAGATAAAGTTTATTGCGAATTTTTTTCGAGTTCTCTAAAAATTACTGTTTTTTTTTCAAAATAGAATGATGTAAAAATGTCAATATATGCGCTTAAGTGTGCCTTTCAATCAACAATACATTATACAATTTATTATAAAACACAAGATTGAGTTAATTGTCAATTTTTTTTAATTTATTTAATAAATTACTCTTTTTTTTAAATATAGAATGATGTAAAAGTGTCAATATGTGCTTAAGTGTGCGACTATATTGGGACATATCGAGATAGGTTTACCTTGCTAGAATAAAGGAGAGAAAGAGAGAGAGAAAAAATTAGAACGGAGTGTCCGTGCTTCGTTGTGGCTTGGGATAATCGAGATCTCAGGCAGGCAGTGCACGTCAGAGAAATATCGACTGAGGACGGGGATGACGGGAGATGAGGAGGCAGCAAAGGAGGGTGCTCGTGAGTAGACTCTTGTGCATAACGTCGTCACGTATCCGCATGTACACTAAGGGACTCTGGGAGAACGATACGCGGATGAGTCGGCTAAGATTCCACTTGACCCGGCTCCGCGACGAATTACGGAGGAGAAGAAAACGGAGGGGAAGATACGAGAGGAGAAAAAGCAGAAGAACGAACGAAAGAAGTGGCCGAGTGAGATGGGAGAAGCTGCATGCCTCGCTGATTAGCCTAATGGTGGGTCCTCCTCTTGTTCTTCTACTTGACGCCAGTTTGCGAGTCTCTTCTTCCACTGCGAGGCCTCTCCGCCTCCCCCGTCGTGTTTTTCACTACTCTTGTCCTTGTACGACTTATTCCGTGGCCGAAACGACTCGCGAATCTCCATTCTCAACTGTTTCTCTTTCTTTTTCTTTCTCTCTCTATCTCTCTCTAATATTTCAAACGCAAAGGGGCTGCGCGCATAAGCACTCTTTCCCCTTCTTTTTCGTTCACTGATTTCAAGGAACGAGGAGACAGACGAGATCGAGGGAAAACGTCCGCAGTCGCGGGCCTCTCGACTCAATAAGGAATATTCCTTCAATTAGGATACCTTGGAAACAAAAATATCAATATTTACGCCCACTTGGCTCAATCGGCTTTTCGAATCCCCCTAACGCCCCTTATCGCACTCTCACCCGGAGACTTTGTGGAACACGCCGATTGGAATACTTTAAATGCTTTAAACAAAATATCGATATGCCGCGAATATCGTTTATACTTTCGGTTGCGATACGTCGCGAAACTGGGGAGGTGCGCGACCGTTTGAAGCGGTAATTCGAGTGACAAGAGCTCGAGAAAAAGGATTCGCGACAAAGGGAGCTCGTCGGCAACGATTATCAGAGGATAAAGAATATTCTGTTGCGTTATTTATAAGCTTTCTTTCAAATGCTAATTCGGATTAACCCCTTCCTGTTTTTCGTTTCGTTCGTTGCTTTTTTTTTTCGTTTCCATGATCGCTGCAGGGGAGAAACATTGACACGTAACACACATCGCCGCTGTGGATATCGCCATTCCCGATCGGAGAAACAGCTCGTTTCAAAAAAACATAGTAGCAACCTCCACCTCAGCCACCACCACCCATTTTTAGCCAAATCGAAATAGTCCTACGAGTTTTGCGCATGTTTTCTCCGAAATTTCACGAGTCAACGTATTATTGATTCTTATTTGAAAAATGATACACTTGCGTGTGCCATTCGCCATATTGTCATTGTTATTGCCACTTCTTGGAGAAATGTACGTGAACGAATTGAAGTATATGGAAAATTTTTTTTGGAAAATTGCCAAAGAGTCGAACGAGATTTTGGTGTTTTCGTCTTTGTTTAGGGATGGCGAAGCGGCTTGGCTGACCTGTGGAGGCTGCTGCTGCAAGAAGTCGTTTCCAGTGTGCGGGATGTGAGGGTGGTCCGTGTGGGGGTGGTGGCCAGTACTCACCGGCCGCCGCTGCCGCCTTGCCCGCGTCCAGCGCTCCGTATGGTGGAATGCCCATGTGGGCAGGCGGCGGTTGTGTCAGGTGATCGCCATTCGGACAGAAGAACGGCAAGCCACCCGGATGCGTTCCCGCAAGTCCCATCTTGCTCGCCTGAAATAAAAACAAACGAATATTATCGATTAGTTGCTAAAATACGACGTCGTTGAAGAAGAACATGTTCGATTTAATCAAAGATCCTTTTTTAAGAAAAGAGCAAAGAGTGGAGATTCGAGCAGCCTTCCTAAGATACTCTCCAGTGTATCGTACAAATTGGTGGAATCGTATTCAAACTCATCCCCGTGACCATATCTACTCGAGCGAAGACTCTTGAAATTTTATTGTTCGGCACTTTTCCCATTGTATTCTGTCCCCATCGCCGTTTTCACCAATCTCGAGTATTCTCTACTTCTGATCGCACGAAGGAAACGGTGACTCTTCGCCAAGAGCGACCCTCGCCCTTTTTATTCAAATTATACGCTTCAAATTAGCTCAATGATATCAGAGCTCTTGGAAAACGGACTTGAAGAGCTCCGCGAAAATTCAGCACACGAGGGAAGAAGAATAAAAATACCGTCGCGGAAACACCGACCGATCGATAACCAAATGACCTCGAGTGGCTCGGCTGCTCAGCAACTCGAATGAATTATGAACCAGAAAAAAAAACACAAACCAAAAGGTTGTCGCAATAATGATATGCAAAGAGGAAACATTAACTGTTCTTCGTATTTAATTTAAAATTGTGAGAAAGTGGATAATCGCTGAGCGCTGGGTAAAAAAGTTGCCGCTCACCATCATCGCAGCAGTTTCGCGCATTGACCTAATTGCCAGCAATAAACCTGGATCTAACGGTTCTCTTTCCATCCATAGGAGAACTCTGGATAAAAGGTTAACCGTTTCTGTTGCGGTAGGAACATCTTCGTCGTCGGTATCCTCGTTAGGATCTTCCTGACTATTTTTGTAATTGTTATCTTCGTTGTCAATCAATTCTTTTTTCGTAACGTGCTTGGCGAACTCGCTCGCTTCGTCAGCGATCCATTTCTGAAGATCCGAGTCGCAAATGTCGAGGCCAGCTTCGCGCGCCAGCCGCAACAATTCGTTGAGAAGGTTTCCATCGTCGCAATAATCTCGATGCAATCGAGACGATGGTAAAGCACCGATGGTCGGTGAAGAGCCATCGGCGCTCCTGACCTCCTCGCGTTCCTGCATCAATATCCAACTACGTGCAAAAGTTTCGGATCTAATGGCTAGCCAGGCTCGATGAAGCTCGGCGAAAGCTTCTTTGAGAGTAAACATCCTAATTCTCGTCTCCAAATCGTTCGTACTCCCATCCATGGACGTTCGATGAGACTTTTCAAAATCGGGGTGATAGCGGACGCTGGTCAGCAATCCTGCTGCGAGTCTTACTCTAAGTTCGTTGGCTACGATTCTCGGCTCGAGACAGTCTTTAGGAACGACGAACAGACGGACCAATCCGTCGGCCGTGATACACTCCACTTCGGGTGGCAGATAGTCGGCAGCCTCGGCAACCAGGATCGCACCATCGGGATGCATCGCCATTGCGGTTGTCGCGAACTCGTGGTGAAACCACCAAAGAAAGAGATCCATCGTGAGGGAACCACTCCCACCGCCGGCATAAACAACCGGCTGGGTCACCATGTTGACTTTGCTCAGACAACGCGGTCTCCAATGGCGACCCGTGACAAGCAGTCGCGTTCTGTGACGGCCACCATGATCGGCCGCTCCAACTACCCAAATTCGCTCGCCGTCAATGACGCGCCGACCCGGTAAGTCTCGCCAATCGAGAAAGCACACGTGAGCGAGGTAAATTCTACTGTGATCATAACCTTCGAGTGCGCTCCTCAACGTGTCCAGTGGTGTGTGCGTGACCGAGGCGGTTGGCCGACTCAGAACAGAAGGGGATGCGTTCGCCGTTTCAGGTGTCGGTGTTGAGGTCAGACTCGACGTCGAGACCGATGATGACGAGTTTAAAGAAGGCGAAGATTGATTCGAGGTTGGCGAGGCATCCACTGAATTCTGAGTCTCGAAGGAAACTCCGGAATAGAGAAAGGAAGAGTTCGGAAGAGGAGTCGATGTGTCTTTTTCCTTTTTCAGATCAGAAATGATTTTAATCGGGTGTTCGGATCTCCTGCGCGAAGCTCTTTTGGTGCAATAGGTGGCATTGTCTTGCCGAGTTTTAACCTTTTCAACGAGACTGATATTGATTTTCTCATCCTCAGGGGATTCTGATCGACGTCTCGGAGATGATGAAACGAACTTGCGCTCCAAGCCAGAGGTTTGAGCATCATTGGGAGGGTCTGACAGTTCGTCATGGGAAATTGACGAGTCAACTAATTGGTATTCGTCTGGGTCGGATTTAACATCGACAGGCGATTCCAAAATCACGTTGACAACGGTACTGCCTGAAATTTCAATCTGTCCGTCGAAAGCTTGTTCCTCCCGAGGTATGTCCGTCCATCGTTGAAGCAGTGCCCGGCTAGCGAGTGCCTTGGGATCCAGGGGCTGACGCGTGCGCGTTCCGTCGCATCGACCACCCTCGATTTTAACTGGCGCGAGCAGGGGTGGCGGTGCTGCCAGCGGGGCTTGAGCCTTATCCGTTGGTGCCGCTATCGCCATTGTCGCTTTACCCTGAATCACAGGAGTGCTAGCGTTCGACTTGTTTTTCGCATGTTCCAAGTGCGTATCCCGCCTGTCCGAGTGACGTTCGATCTGCTGGTGCTCTACATTCCGACGCACCATCTTCGCCCGTGTCAATTCGGAGCGCACTTTACGAACCTTTTTCGCGATAACTCTGGCACGCGCACTTTTGCTCTTGCTCCGACCAGCGCCGCGGGGTGCAGCGACGCGACTGCCATCACTGACGATTCTTGGCGACATGGTACATGCATGCACATAGACATACGTATTACATGATCATTGTACGATGAACTTCGAAACACATCTACTGTTGTCTCTCGTTGGCTACGATCGACAAGGCAACAACATACGTTCTCGCGCGTCCCGGCGCCTCCTGACGTGATCGATTACTTGCCGAATACTTGCAGGCTCATCCCGCGGAAGCACAAGCGCGAGGAGAGCGAGATAGCCGAGGACGTGGTGCATCTCCGGCTGATGAAGAGATGCGGCCGCGGCGGCAGCGCCGGCTCGCTACCGAACGACGACTGAGCGAGCGGCTGCGACCCAGCCGTCAAAGGCCGGAGCGGGAACTAGGAGGCTTTGATGTACCACCGCCACCCGACGCGCACAAAGCAAAAGCGCTCGACTACGCGGCCTCGCTCTGCCTGGTTGGCATGGCACGCCAGTGGGATCCGGGGGCGGCGGTGCCTCCACCGATGCTCCCCGACCGACCGAGAGAGAAGAAGATAGCTTGTTTGATAAAGAGCGACAGCAGCGGAGCAAAAGAGGTACATGCATAGATAGATACACAAGCGACGAGACAGAGATCGCTTTCGGAGCTGCCCCAAGAGCGAGCGAGTGAGCTAAAAGAGAACACAGAGGAAACCTATCGTTTTGAGTGTCCTCTCACAGCGATGAGAGCCATGTCGAGGCTAGAGGACGCTCTCTCGCTGCTGGAATCTCTCCACAACCCTTCCTTTCCCTTTTCCCAACTTCCATCCCTTTGCCCTCCTCCTCCTCCTCTCTGTCGTGCTCGCTCTTCCGGCACTGATTCCTGGATATGGGTGAGAACAAACAGCGGTTGTAGGTCGATTTTGGTACGCCGAGACGTATAAGAACCTCCGATTTTTCGTGGATTTTTAAGAACCCAGACCTCAAGCCTACGCCGAAGGATATTCGGACGAGGACCCTCCAGAATGTACAAATCATCCACTCATCGACTTGGCCACCAGACGACTCGCTTCCTCACTCAACAGCCGAGGAAAAGCGGGTTACCCAAGAACGGAATGGACAATGCGGGAGGCGGCCTGCCTCGCTTTGCGCAAGTCCTTTCTATTCAACCATGACGTTTAACTCCCACCCACAACAACTCAGCGCAAATCCAACGAGGAAAACGAGCGGATAGAAACTTCTTTCTCTTTTTCTCCGCCAGAAAAAAGGCTCTGTGACGTGGATACGGAATGAAACGATTTCCAGAACTTGATTCACAAATTCGAGATGCAATTGGAAACATTGCTGATGACGTCAACCATCTCTTGAACATCCACATATAACTGACCATTAGATATTTATCAAATGCAGGTTTTTCCCGTTGGACTTGATACGCCTTTTTTCATTTTTACTGGGCTGACGCATGACAAGTATGCAAACAACATTCACCGAGCTGCGAAAACGTAAATACGGATTGTTCGTAACTTGCGATGATCTTGACAGGTCGTAAGCGAACATTGCACTTTACGGGTTCGTCATTAAATGTTTACACCGGTGCGTGGTGCTCGGATGAGACACGAGCTTCGGGAACCAGGCCGCCGCTGATACAACAACCGAGAGAAGCCACTCGGCGTACCATTGATACAGAGTCACGGATATCGTAAGAAACTAGCGGACGAGAAAAAGAGTCGAAGGAGTCGGCGAGGCTGACCGAATATGGAAAGCTGTCTCGATCGCAAATTAAATCGGCGTCTTTGTGCTGATAGCATTATTCCCAATAGTCGCTTATAAAACACGCGAATAGAGAAACAACCATAAAATGCAATTGGTCGCGGATACATTTCATTCGCTTTATCAGCGTGTATATATTGCAGATATAAATGGAAGTAGAAACGGAGAAAGGAGTAACCGTGCAAAAGTAATACCTCGAACAAATTTTATTTGCAAATTTCAAAACTCCCGTAAAAACACTTTTCATACCGTCTCGAGAGCGGACTCGATAATTCTCTTGCACGGCAGAAAAAAGTGTTCGATATTAATAGAAGCCTGCAGGAAAGGTTGAGTCGAGAACTCGGGACGCTCGTGTCTCGCTCTTTATTTATCTTTTTATCGAAGTAATAAGCTCGTTAGACTTTGATGAAGCTTTGCCGAGTAGGTGCTTTTTTTTTAATCGAGATATCTGATAGTTGAAACAAAAAAGAACAGATCATAGATTAAGTGAAGTATACATGTTTATAAAATTCATTAAAAATAAATTTAAAAGTTTATAAAATCGAAAAAATACATGAATTCATTAAAAATAAATTAAAAAGTTTATAAAATCGAAAAAACTGTAGATAGACGAACAGTTCTAGAAATTCCAGAAGAGTTTAAATATTAGTAAAAAAAAAAACTTATTCCATTCCAACCTTACAATTTTTAATGTTCCACTTAATGCATTTTAATTTTGTTTCTAATTTAGTGTTCACTCGATATTCAGTAAAATGAGTAAAATGAAACTTATTTGGTTTCAAAGAAACATTATTTTGTAAGATTGAAAAAAGAAAAAATTGAAAATTTTTTCGCTGCATTCTGAAGTTGCGGTTTTTAACGAAACGGTTTTTTTAAGGAAAAAATTGGCGGTAGAGGCTTGAATGGGATGGGAGAGAAGTTGGAGCAGAGTGGCGGGTTTCTTGGCTCGAAACTCTTCGCGTCTCGATGCTCGCTCTCTCTCTCTCTCTCGGGAAACTTCTTCGAGTAGGGGGAGCCGGGCGTTGAATGGAGCCGGCTCGGCTCAGAGGCGGTAGTGGCCAACCCCGAGCAGGGGTTGCCGAGGCAACGGGAGAGCTTCGCGTGTGTCGAGTCGGTGCGCGCGCTCTCTCGCTCGCTCCGTTTCGCCCGCGAGGGGTGGAAAGCGAAGAAAGCTCTCGGAGCAGGGGGAGGACAAGGAGAGAGACACGGAGAGGGATTGCGCTCCGGGGTGGATGAGAGAATAGGGAGACTCGTGGAGGAGAAAACGACGAACATATTAAGAGCAGAGTGAAACGTGGCTAACGGCGAAAAGAATAACCCGTTCATCGCGTATACGAGATGGAGAACGCGTCGAGTGAGACCGGACACTTTGTCACTATCTTTGACGCGTCAACGATCCTTCCAATAATCCACATATGCCCTTAAAATAATTTTTATACAAAAATATTCAATAAATATTAAATATATACAAAAAAAAATTTAATTACTATCATATTTACGCACCAATGAATATTTTTCACAAAAATATCCTGTATTTATTGCAAAAAGTATGCAATACTCGAAATATACAAGCGGTTTCACAAACGTCTGAAATTTTGATCGTCACACATTTTGAAGATGCGGCTTTGGCTGGACACGATTTACGAAGTGTGAGAAAGTACTCGAGTCGTGAAGAGGAATAAAGAGACTGAACAGTGATAATAATGCATAAAAATGGAAGACCGAGGACTACTCCGAAGCGGAAAGAAAGAAGGACAGGTGGATAGAGTGGCAAAAGATATTTATATGTATATTCAGAGAGCGCGTATGAATACAAATATAAAAACAACGAGAGCGAGAAGGGAAGAGCGAGCGAGTGGGAGCGGAGGGATAGGGGGTGGGATTCGAGGGATGTAATGGAAATAAGGGTGTGGGTGGACGGCTGACGGAGCTCGAGGGTTTATCGATGGTGACGGATAACCGGTAGGGGAAAATGGAAGAGAGAGAGACGACGACGACGATGAAGAGAGTGAAAGTGAGTGAGCGAGCGAGAGAGAGAGAGGGGGGGGGGGTAGAATAAGGGGCCGGAGGGGTGGAAAAGCGGAGGTGCGGCGTACGGGATAGATTCAAGTGGAAGCTGCGGCCAATCCGAAGGAATCGTCGCCATGGCTACCGGCGCCTGCGTCCACGCTCGGCGCTCCGCACACCGAGGGCTCCCTCGTGGAAACTTGCGCGATACGAGCGAGGAAAGCCTCGCGAGTGTGCGAGCCTCTCCAGCACAACCCACAGGCCTTCGTTCCGACTTTCCCAATTCCGCCCCCGCTTATTTAACTCGCACTCCTTCCAATCTATCTTCGCGCCCCCCACTACGATGCCGGACGAACCACCCCTTTGCTACCGGAGGGTTGTGCGCGAGAGAGAAGGAAAAAAGAACTGCGAGGGTGGCGGAAAAAGAGAGAGAGATGGAAAATAACGGTGCATCTTGTTCGTTTATTCATCGTTTCTTTCTCTTCCCCTCTTTCTCTCTTTCTCTCTCTGGCTTCACTCGCGTAACCGAAACTTCGTCTAACCCACTTCCAATCCGCCCCTCGTAATTTTCATGTAATACGGAAGCGAGGGAAAGTCTGTCGCGTCGTAACTGTGACAAAGTTGGAAGGAATGGACCGGGCGAGTCTCCAACTTCCGGTGGGAAATAGAGGTTCGTGCACACGAGTGACACCTCTCTCGCGGTCCTCTCGATCATCCCCTATATACATTGCGAGAGCGCTCTTATTTCAACTTTTTTATATGCCAGCTACTTATGTGGACTTTCGTCTTTACAAGTCTATCCGACCCCCTGCGCCAACTTTTACTCTCTCTTCGTCACTGTGTCACGATACACATTTCGGATCACCGTGTCACATCCGGAGCAAAAGTTTTTACGAGGAATCCGCGGGATGCCCTTTCGTGGCGAGTCTGCCGACTCAACGAACCGCGAGCGCTCCAATAATCCAGTTTCGAAGAAATTTATATACCTCTGTTTTTATTATGCACTTTTGTACTAATGAGTATATTTGTTTAACATTTTTTTTCATTTTTAAATACGTATTTTTCATTCACAAATTTTCTAATTTTTTTTATTCAGCTACACGGAGAGAATTAAATATTAAAAATTACCGTGCAGTAACGGTAACCAGATGAAAACCCTGAAAATTTGCTTATTATTACTGAGTACAACAGATGTTTCACGAAAATAAAAAAAAATATTATTCTTCTTCAGATAGAAAATTTTACCAGATTTCCTAATAAATTTTTATGTGTAATAAAGTATGCAAGATTTAAATTTTATAAATATATAATATAAACGAAATTTTACTTTTCATTTTATTATTTTATGCATTTCAATAATGTCTATAAAAAAGTATCGCCTTTTCAATAATTTAGTTTAAGATTTATTATAAAATTTAATGAGTGTTAAATAAGAATTGTCGTGCGTCTTTGATTAAAATTATTTAAATTTCGTATTTAAATTTTTCTGTAACGTGAGTTTAAAAATATTTATCGCATACAAATTTTTCTCACTTGTCACCGTATTTTTACTTATCACGGTAATTTTTACCGTGAAATTCACCACAAAAATTAATTTTTAATTCTCTCCGTATATATTATTAAAGATTTTCTTTTATCGAGTTGAGTCTACAATTGATGTGACACAAATTTTCAAAGTTTTTGGCTCCAGTTAAATGTTTCGTTTTACAATGTTCACGAAAAATTATTCATACACTCGCTTTATTTGAAAAATTTGTAAGTATTTCAAATATTCGATACAACCATTATTTTTTGAATTCTCCATTTAAGAATTTTATTCGATTCTTTCATAAATTATAAATAATCGAATAAATTAAAATAAATTTATCGTTTTTTTTCATGTAAAACTATTTCATACTTTCATGATATTGTGATAGTGAGTTATCATTATTATTGAATATGTATAATGTAGAAATGAAAATTGTTCGAGCGAGGTTCTTCTCAATTGTGAGTTTGGCATCGAAAAGAGTATGTGCGAAGGGTAGAATGGAGGACGAGAAAAGTAGGGCGCGTGCGCAGGGAGCGAAGGGAGTGTCCGGGTACCAACCCCCGCGTTTTTCTTCTGCTATTAAGGGAGCCACGTATGTATACGACCGTGCAAGCCCTTTCTCCTGTATTATGCAATTATCTACATATTCGCATAAAGTACAAGGGCGAGAGCGTGACGAGAACTCTGGCTCGTATCGACGAGATGACACAGCCCCGGGTTTCTCGACTTAAACCAATTCGAAAAGGGGAATCGACGCGATCGCGTTTGGCATCCCTCTCTTTTTCGTCCCTCCGAACCTGTAATTTACCTTTTAGGAAACCGTTAACGTCGAACAATGACGCGAGACTCCCCTAAATGCTCCGAAAACTTTAGGCGTCGCGCAAAATTCCCCTCGCTCTGATTTTCGAATATTTTCGTTCTATTTCGTTTCGCTCCAGAGATCGATTCTTTTTTTTTCTCAAGTTTTTTTTTCGAGCGTGTGTACGCCGATTTCGATAAAACAAACAAAGCTCTGAATTGTGATAAACGCGTTGATTTTTTGCGAGAGGCGTTCTCGCGCCCGTCAAAGGGCGCTCAATGGTTTTCTCGCTGTTGTGTTCTCGCTTTGGTTCCTCTCTTTATTTTCCCCGAGTGCTCGTTTAGCTCTGTGTGCGCTCTCGCTCGTCACGTTTGCGCGCGCGTGCGAAATATTCAAAAGCCAAATTTAAGGGCGAACGAACGGGAGACCGTTCCGCTCCCGGTTAAGAAAGTCGAGAGAATAAAAGAAAGTTCTCTCGAAATCTGTGTAGAAAAGATGCGAGTACCAAATTCAATTGAAATCACAGCTACGATCAGCGACTTGCAAACATTCGATCAAATTTTACAAACTTATTTATCGCTTTAGCAAAAAATATTTTTAAAATATACAAATAAGTACAAGAAATAAAACGACGAATAAAAGGCGATAAACGATGATAATAAAAAGCGATATGAAATATTTAATGAAAAGTTGAAGGATTGGTTAAACTTTCGAATCGTTTTTTTTCTCCCTAGGAATGGGCACGAAATATTTGTTGGCGACGTGTACTGAAAACGTCAGGTATTGAGTTCAAGTTCGTTGACACACGACGACCCTGATGTATCCAGCAAACGACAGGCTTCCACGTGTCGCGATATATCCGTCATATTCTATAGTCCGGGTTGACGCAACGTTCACCGTGTTCGCCGAACGGAGGAGCGGGAAACGCGGAGACGCGTCACCTGTAGCTATAACGGTGAGTCTTTCGCTTGACAACCCTTTTAAACGATTTTCTCTCCCTCCATTGCTCGATTCCTAGTCCCGACCTTCCTCCCTCTTTCTCTCTTTCGCGACGACAGCGTATGATCCCGTCGTCGGACTGTGTTTGACATCTTTCAAAGCTGCTAAAGCCCGAACCCTCTACCGTTTATTTAGCTGACGGGTACTTCGTTTGAGCGAGCTCGATTAGTCGAATATTGTGCGAAGAATATAAAACTAAAAAAAGTTTTTAAAACGTGTTTTTCCAAGGGTAAAATTCAAGATGAAGACTCGATCGACGTATACATATGTCGATCGATAAAAAATATATTTTTTACGTCCCACTATGTATTCGTAAATTTTGTAAAGTTTGCAAAATATATTTTAATGAAAAATTAGAGAATTAACTGAAACAATGTCACATGCCCTTTGAAAATTATACAATACTGTTTGTGGATTTATATCTGCACTATTCGTTTCACAATCTTTTTTTAGTTTTATCAAGATCTTATTCGGTCAGACCTTTTGTGCTCACACTGGATCTCGTATAGGCCCGTGAAAATTTTAATTTGCTATATCTATCCTTTCTCTTAACGAAATCAACTTTATCAGGAGTTATTTTTAAAGATTTTAGCAAAACAAAGCAAATGGCGTAAGAATTATATGTTATTATATCAATTTTTAAAAAGTTATTTAAAGTAGATAACGAAATAGCTCCTTATTCGAAATATAATGCATCAAGAGTTCATATTAAAAAATTGAAAAAACTTATCGAATAAATAGTTTTTTCGCTCTATACCAATTTTTTCATATAAATTTATCTGAACGAAGTTTTGTAAAAGCCATATAAGATGTTACATGCAAAAATAATAATTATTTTATCACTTGAATATGTAGAATACATATTCTATACTGTGAGAGCATCATTTCAAGAGAAATATGTTTTTATAGAAGATTCGTCTGAAAATTCGCATTAATGTAATATTATATAATACACTACATTTTTGATGCTTTAATTTTAGAGATGATGTAATTTGAGCGGAGAGAGGAAAATTTATTCGAACGCGGGCGCGCGTGTGAGCGTTCTATCGAGAAATTATGCGCGAGTATCTCGCGTGTAATTTGTACACAGGCTTGCCGAGCGGGGGTGTCGTCGTTTGGGTAGAATCTCACGAGACGAGAGAGGCGAAATGAGATGGAGAGAGAAGGGGACCGGGGAATAAGCGACGAGAGGGACCGAGCGTGAGCTTGAAGTTTTGCGGATCGGCGAAAACGTACATGTAGGCTCGGGGCAATGATATATATAGAGGGAGATGGATTTTAGAGTTTCACCGGGCGGGGGAGTGATCGCGAGGGTGGCTGTCGGCAGGATCAAAGGGCAAAGCTCTCTCTCCCTTTCGCTCTCCCCGTGCGGAGGCTCGGACGCGCGGGGAACCTGCGAGAGAACGGAATCGAGGGGACGCGAAAATCGTACGGGCGCGTGCGACAGAGACAAGGATAGAGCGAGAACGGGAAAACGGCCGAAGTCGAGGGTTAACCTGGTCCTGGCAGCTCTCGCGAGTTGTAGAAGCTTTATGCGAGAGCCGGGCCGGAGGGAGGAACGCGACATTGGAGGAAACTCGGCTGAGGGAAATGGCGAAGTCGAGGCGACAACGAGCAAATCCGATTTTCGCTTCACTTGCAATCCTCTCTCTCTCTCTCTCTCTCTCTCTCTCTCTCTCTCTTTCCTCCACGTTTCTTTCTCTTTCTCGCTGTTTCTTGCAGCATCCCCAACGTTGATTCAAGCCGTATCCCCCCCCCACTTTCTCAAACCTTCGCTCGAAATTTTCTCCATCCGTCTCCGGTCTTGCTCTTCGTGTCGTGTACTACTCCGCGAGTGTTCGCCTTGCCACGACTTTGGCATAGTTGCCAGTTCGCGCACCAAAACGGTCTACAACTCGCTCCTACTCACGAAAACTTCGCACCACGCGAAGTCGCCGTTTTGACAAGAACTACGGATGGGAAGTATAAACAGAACTGACGTTGAAATTATTCGATACACAGACCTGAGTGTGTCACGTTTTACACGCTTCAAGAGTATGTTATTTTTACTGTAAACCGATTGTAACAATACACATATGTAATAATAATTTTATTTACTTTTTGAAATAGTATTCTTGCAGCAAAAAAATTATCAAACTTTTTCGTAAAACATCAGCTACCAATGCTATTTTATATACTTTTTTATTATAACGAGCGAGAACGCGGCCGCTTTTTTTAATATGTTTGAATTGATATTTTGCTGTTCTTCTAGGCGCATACTTCATAAAACTTTGCATAATGCACTCTATTCCAATGAATTGATTAGAGGTTTCATCTCTTTTTTAATATAGAATGCATATCCGCAACGGCGTTTTTTTAAAAGTATTTTTAAACCATATTATAAATTTGAAACACTAAATTATTCACTTTTTGTATGATTGAAAATTATTGGAACTGACACTCGATTGAACTTATCGAATTTCTACGAAATGTTTTTCGGTAACGAACTTCTTTGTAAGACCCGACACGTCTTACCCCGACACTTTACACTGGCCAACTGATTCGAAATTTCGTCATAAAACCGAACAATTAAGACCTTAATCGGTTTTTCATTCGACCTCGATCGATCACCATGGAAACAATAATGACCGAGTAATTAACGAAAATTTGAAAATTTTTTTTTCCTCGTTACGCTCGACAAATTTTCTCTCTTTTTTTTTATGTTTACGATCCCCGAACTATTCAGGAATATTTTTCCAGATATATTTTATATAAATAATAGAAAATTGTGTTGCAAGTTTTTTTCACATAAGCTGAGAAAATTTAGCATGTTCGAGAACCTTTAGTCTGATTTTCCGAGAATCGAAAATAGGAAAATCTCAAAATTTCAAGTGGCGATATCTTTTCGTATCCTCGACGATATTGAAGATATTGACGATATTGATGGGTAATTCCTGAAAATTTTTGCAAGACGAAATGAAAGATTCAAACATCAAGTCATTATTTCTAAAGCAGCGCATGTTAATTTTTTTTTAATTAGCAGAGATTAGCCAAAAATTAATGCGCTCCGCATAAGACGCTCTATTTCGATGAATCGACTAGAGGTCTCATGTCTTTTGTAATATAGGAAATGTTCATAGGTAATGTTTCCGAACACCAAGCATCTCATAATAATAATGATAACAAATTGACAATTTATTTACGAGAAATAACATATTTAGTGAATAAATTTCTAATTCCTTATTTCGTAACGAGAAATGAAAAAAAAAATGAAAGAAAATGAATATGGAGCGACGAGAGGCAGAATGAATTTAGGATCTCTGAAATATGAGATATAAATATTGGATCGCGAACCGAAAAGACTCGCGACCGGGCTGAATCGTGACGGAGGGAGTCAGGAGCAGGGAAGCAGGCAAGGGGAGAAGGGGCGGGGAAGGCGAAAAGGGTAGGTGGCGCGTGTAGAGGTTGACGGGCGAGAAAGCGAGGCGGTAGATTCCTTCGAAACACATCACCCGGTAAATTAAACGGCGGTGGCGTTCACGGCTCGACATCAAAGCAACGCGAGTAAGTGAGAGAAGTACATATAAGACTATATATAATACGTGTATACGAGCACAGAAAATATATACGAACGCCAGATGGTTGGGCTCTGTAAGTTAAGAGACTGTCGCGAAAAGCAAGCGAGAAAGGTGAGTTCGGGTCACACGTTCGCGAATAAACTATACAGAAAGAGAGCAAGAAAAAGCGAGAGAGAATGAGAGAGAAAGAGAGAAAACTGGAGAGACAAGGGGAAAGGAAAGAGTAACGAGTTCGTAGGAAAGAGAAATTCGCAAATTTGCTTGTCGACGGTGAGGACGAGAGGGGATGAATGGGGGGTGAGGAAAAACTTGATTACAAAATTTTAGAAGCAAAGTTAAAAGGATCGAGAGCCCGGGGGAGGCTCGCTCGCAGGATGCGCGGGTTTGCCTGCGGGAGAGTATATAGAAGGACAACCGTGCGCGAAACAAAGACGAGGCAAGTCGAAGAAAACGAGAGGTGTCGTTCTGGAAGTTTGTTATGCGCTCGAAATGAGGCATGAACGAACGTGACGGCGTTCAAATGAATTAATTGTGAATATAACGGCGACAACGCGCGCCCCCGATGAAATTATCGCGTAGAAATTGTAGACCGGCGCGCGACGCTCTTTGAGAACACGAGCGTCGAAGAAAACACAAAGAACGAGAGAGAAAACGAGATACAATATGCAGAAAATACAGGCGCGAGAAACATTTTATCTCCGCGGCAAAGCGCTTCATGAATTTCCCCATTCGTCATTCTCATTAGCAGAGAAAACTTTGACGAAAAAAAAAAGTGAAAAAGACCTTCCAATTACGCGACATGACGAATCAACGATAAATCCCGCAATTGCGAGGAGTTGAGATTAAAAATTAGGAGCGGAAGATTAGAAAAATGGCTTTTGATAAACTCCGGGATTCGTAATGATATACTCGTCGATACGATTTTCTCATATGTCACGGGGGCAAAGTTTGCTTGTGTATATAAGAGAGAGAGAGAGAGAGAGTAATCGTGTCCTTTTCACTTGTTGATCCGAAAAGTCCCCTTTGCATTTACCGCTTTCTCTCCTGACAAACAAACCGTTCTATTATCACGTGGGCGCGCGTGTGCGCCCGCGATCCGGTCTAACTCCGAGGGTGCATGCCTTTTTCCACCCCTGAGAAAAGCTCCTCCCGCCGTTCGTCGTATCTCAGTATATCGGGGACGCAACTGTGTAATATCGCGTCATCGAACCGGCACCGTGCATTGTCCCGCTATCGATGATTGTCCCGCAGGTTTTTTCCCTCTTGACCCGAGACAACGATATTCCCCTCCCGTCCGAACAATAAGAAAACATGTATATACGCTCCGCGTGCATTCTGTGTACACGGAGTCTACAGGGTGTCTTTCAATTTTATATATGTCGAAATTTAAAAAAAAACGGATTCTCGACCAAATTTCAATATATATAGCGTTAAGTAGGTTCGAAAAAAGTGTTCTTTGGAGTCAAGTGAATGATTTGATTGAAAATTTATACAATAAGTGACGACTCTGCAAATTATTTTAGAATTAAATATTTGTATACTTATTAAATAAAATATTAAATACTAGCAGGCTTCGCGCCCTCGCGGTAATAGAAAAGCTGATCCAAAATCCAGTTTTTTTATTTATTCAATATGAATTCTTCAATATCGTACCAAATAATTAACATTTTTGTTGTCTACGGGACATTTCCGATCGAATAGGCTCTTAAAATCGAAAAAACAGAATTTCAAAATATTTGGTGAGTCACACTGGGTCTCATGGACTCATGAAAATTTCAATCAGCAATATCTTTCCTTTTTCTTGACGAAATCAACTTTATAAAGTGTGATTTTTAAAGATTTTTACAAAACTAAGCGAATGGCGTTGGAATCACGTTAATTCATCAATCTTTTTAAAAGTTATGGCGCCTTGAAGATTTTTGAAAAAATGGGAAGGGGTATACCTTCAAAAATTCGCAAAATTTTTCGAATTTTTTTTTATCGATTTTAAGACCTTATTCGATCGG